>PVKU01009023.1:0-64628 GCA_004027475.1 Anoura caudifer | reverse complement strand
GCTTTACTCACTCTCAGATTCCAGTTCCTTTCACCGCTTCCCCTTTGCCTGGATTATCTGCACGTGAATGTGGGACCACCCGTTCAGCCAGCCACCTTGTGCGGCCTCACTGGTTCTGCACAGTTGCCGCCCTGTGCCCGGGGTCTGCTAGTCGCCGCCTGTGCACCTGGGGGCTGCCAGCCGCTGCTGCCTGCGAGCCTGGTCCGCACCTCCGCTTTTTCCTACCGCGACTCCGCCCCTCTTACCGGTCTGGATGAATTGTTGTTGGACTTCCAAACAGTTTGATTTTCTGAGTTCTGGTTGTTTTCTTGTTTCTAAATCTTTGTTGTCCTTAATTTTGGTTGTGAGAAGAGGCACAGTGCGTCTGCCTACGCCTCCATCTTGGCCGGAAGTGATACCTTTCTAATAACTTTATCAAGCGGGGATTTTTCATCCAGGATTTCTGAAGATAACGAAAGAGATAGTTGAGAGTGTACTTATATTAGTTCATGCTCTGGAGCAGTGATGGCAGAAAGATTCTCCAGGATGCTGGCCATCAAGTTTCCCTGGACCTTCGGAAGGGCTCCTCTGGCTACCACTTACTGTCTTTCTTTAATCTGAGAAGGCTGGTGTATATTCATTGCTTCTGCTTGTTTAAAATTCCGGTCACCTGGGGGGTAAAATTCTGGGCCCAGTAACCTTTCCAGTGTAATAGGATCAAACACCTTTCCTCTCCCCCAAACAATGTGTATGTAGCAGGGCAGGTGAGGACTGACTGTGAGGGAGGTAAAAGAGAGGTGTGTTAATCAGGGTACTTAATTGCAAGTGTCACAACGGATAATGTGAAATTCTTGTGGCCTAACACAGTGAAGACTTATTTCCCATTCACACAAAGTCTGATGAAAATTGGGCGGTCCTTTTGCACACATGTTGTTCCCCAGAGCTATTTCCATGCTCTGCGCTGCTGGTAGGACTGGGAAACAGAGGAGCCATGGATAATTTTCAAATTGTTTTTATTTTTCACTTTTATTTTTCAATTGCAGTTTATATTCAGTATTATTCTGTATTAATTTATGTACAGCATAGTGGTCAGAAAGTTTTATACTTTACAGACAGGTTCCTACTGCACCCCCCAACCAATCCAGTGTTCCAAGAACCCACCTGTTCCCAGTCAAAGTTATCATGATATCATTTCCTGTGCTGTAATTTGTATTTCTGTAACTATGCTATAACTGCCAATTTGAATTTCTTGATTCTTTTATCTTTTTCACCCAGTCCCCAATCCTTTCTCCCATCTAGTGGCTAGGATTTGGCACATGGGTATTTTTTTAAAAATATATTTTGTTGATTATGCTATTATAGTTGTCCCATCCCCCCCCCTTATTCACCTCCACTCTGAATCCCCTCTTCCCCCCATTATTTCATGTCCATGGGTCATACATATAAGTTCTTTGGCTTCCACATTTCCCATACTATTCTTAAGTCCCCCTTGTCTATTTTGTACATACCATTTATGCTTCTTATTCTCTGTACCTTTTCCCCATTCTCCCCCTTTCCCCTCCCCACTGAAAGCCCTCCAAGCACATGGGTATTTTGTAAACCCTCAAGTCTGCCCCCAGAGGACAGGGTTTTCTCATTTAATTATTTCATGCCTATATCATGTAAGTTGAATATACGTGTGTTGAATATACACAAACTCACATACCATATATTTTAACATTGTATTAATCTTGTGAGATATATATGCACACACATTTAGAGCTTTGTACCTCTTTTACCCTCATCATCAACATCATCTACGGAAGTATCAGTATCGGCATCATCAACATCATCGTAGTGATGACTTATTCCACCCTTAGTGTGGACCAATCTTTAGACTTTAGCAATTTAGATGTATTTGTTTCTTAATTGTCAAATGCTGTGATGTAGATACTACTATTATCTTTATGACATAGGTTGAAATATTGAGGTTCAAACAAATTAAGCAACTCGTGTCTGACTCCAGAGCTGTACTGTTGGCCACTAAAACATACGACATCTGTATTCGTTTCTTAGGGCCGCCAAAATAAGGTACTACAGACTGGCTGGCTCAAAACAACAGAAATTAATACTCTGACAGGTCAGGAGGCCCGAAGTTCAAAATCCAGGTGTTGGCAGGGTTGGTTCTGGAGATTCTGAGGGAAAGCCTGTCACACACTTTTTTCTGGCAGTTTCTAGCAATCCTTGGCTTGTAGACACATCATGTCAATCAGTCTCTGCCTTCATCTTTACATCAGTGACTTCTCCAAGTCTCTGCATGTCTCTCTGTTCCTTTTCTCTTCTTATTAGGTAACCAGACATTGGATTTAGGGCCCAACCTAAGCCAATGTGATCTCACTTGCTCTTCACCTTAGTTACATTTCTAAAAACTGTATTTGCAAATAAGATCACATGTTGAGGTTCCGATAGACATGTATTGATCCAAAGAACTCCCATGTTATCATACATCTTGATAAACAGCATTATGTTTGACTAGATCTACATTATTCTCCTTCCCTATTAGTGGACATTTAGGTCATTTAGGTTGGAGAGGGTGAAAGCTAGCACAGAGGGCCTTGGTGTAAGTCACACACAGGCACTCCCTTCCCTTGGATGACCGAGGTGCCTAGGTCAGTGAGCTGAGCAGGGGCTGGGCTTCAGCTTCCACTGACCTGCTCTGCCAGTCACCTTTCTGCATGTGGGACATGGTGGCTCAGGGCTGAGGGG
Organism: Anoura caudifer; assembly: GCA_004027475.1. NCBI lineage: Eukaryota > Metazoa > Chordata > Mammalia > Chiroptera > Phyllostomidae > Anoura > Anoura caudifer. Next base: position 61,904 of record PVKU01009023.1, on the reverse strand, counting down.
ATAGAACCTAGGGTGGGTTTGTTATTGTTTTAGAATATTTAAGAAGCTTGATTTTTGCATTTGACTTTTTTTTTTTAGTGGTTCAGAGCAGGAAGCACACAATGTCTGAATTAAAAGAGGCCCTAAACATCTTTTGCTCCAAATGCCTCAATTACAGAGGAGTAGAAACTAATTATAATATTCTATATTAACTTGCTGTTTATTGTTTCACAAAGTATAGTTGAAAGGTATTGTTTTTCAGTCTCAGGAAACAGAGAACCAGAAATTTTAACTAACTTTGCTACAAACAAGGATAAAATCTATACTCTTGTCTTTCCTCAGTACCTTGATTGTATTATGCCGACTGAAGTTGAGCCCTGCTTCCTCTTGTACATTGCAGTTGTGACATAATCATTATTTTAAAATGTTCATCAACAGGGACGTAGTCATTCTTTTATGTCTGTATTCTAATTTCTTTTGAAGCTACCTAAACCTTCCTTCCTCTCTTTTGAACTTGGCTTTGATGAATACATTTCTGACCAGATAAAACAAGTTGTGAGTGCAGCCTTCTTAAATTAAAATGACCATCTTTCTTTATATTTTTGTACATATACACCTGTTACCGTAGTCCTTTCATTGCTGTGACAAGCCTGATGTTTTAATAGCATATATTTCAAAGGGCAGAGGAAGAAAAATACAGCAGCTTCTTATTCTGAAATTTAAATAACTTTTTAATACTTGTTTTTTCACTTTTTGGAGAGAAAAAGTTTAATTTTTAAGGCCTAAAATAAATGAAAATAACTCAATGAAATAAATAAGAATTCAATTTTGTAGTCTAATTAGTGTACCAATATTCTTAGCATTTGCTTTCTTCATAGATAATTATTGTGGTTTCTTGATTGTATAGAACACAGCTGACTCCTCTCTATGTTTCTTGGGGTTTCACACAATGCCAATCACACACTTGGCTAACAAGGTCATGTTGATTCAATGGCACAAGCTCCATCTCTTTGTCCTTATGCATTCTGCTCTGGCCACTGTGACTACCCAGTATCTGGACACACCGCACCTTGTCCCATCGCCATGCCTTTGCAATGAATGACTTTTCCCCAGTGATCCCCTTGCCAGCTTCCTATTCATCTTTTAAGATCCAGCTCAAATATCACATCCTCTGTGAAACATTTCTTAAGGGCAAGATGATGCTCATTCATCTCTATGTCCCCAGCATCTGGCACAGAGTCAAAGTTAACAGAATGTGTATTGAATGAGAAAGTGAATGAACAGAGGGACAGAGCCAGGATCCCATAACAGATAAGAACATGGGCTTTATGGTCTGGCAAACCTGGGTTCATAGTCCTGCTTCTTGACTCACACCTGGGTGACCTTGGTCAGGTTACATCATCACTCTGAGACTTCCTTTCCTTAGCTGTCAGATGAGGATACTGATACAGTATCTGACTCAATGGGTTCTTGTGAGAATAAAATGACATCCTGTTTGGAAACCCCTTCACCTCATGAGTGCTAAATGATAGTCAACGCTGATGGAGCTGTTGTACAGTTTTACTTTGATTGCACGGGAGAGCCTGTGGTTTGGCTCAGTCTGGCTGGCCTCAGTACAATTGTATTAGATGGAAATATTTTGCTTGGGGAGCCATGGAGTTGTCCTGGCCACCACCCCATTTTTAAAGGGAGTAAATCTATAAAAGAGCGGACTCCAGCTAACTGGAAAGCACTACTTAAGGAGAACTTCTCCTGTAACTTAAGTTTTAGGGGAAAGAGACAAACCACAAAACATAAACTAATATAAGCCTTTTTAAAAATTTAGAAACTTTGCAAATAAATTCTAGGGGATGATCTTAGACCTACTTTCAACCTAAACTTCTATGCCTTTGCACAGTGGCAAATACACACTTTGGGGACTGAATTCAGCCTACAGGCTGGTGATTTGACCTTACACTGTTTAAAAAAAAATTGAAGTGGATGTGAAGATGAAATAAAAAACCGTTGTGAAAATTTTCAAATCTATATCTATTTAGAGTGATTAGTGTTGTAAATTTCCACATAACTATTATTCAATCTCAATAATTAGCAATATTTTGACATTCTGTTTCATTGTATTTTACTAGAGTATTTAAAACAAATGCCAGACATCATATCATTTCACTCATAAATATAAAAATGAGACTACAATCCATTATTACATCCAACAGATGCAAAATTTATTTTTTAATATGATCTAAAACCCAACCTGTGTTGTTTTCCCAGATTGCATCAATAAAGTCTTTTACAGTTACTTTGTCTGAATCAGGATCCAAGCACAGCTCACAAACTCTGTTTGTTGGCTACATGTCCTAAGTCCTTTGATTTGTAACAGTTCTCCTTTGTTTCCATGCCATCTATTTACATAAGAATTTTTAAATAGATGAATATTTCACAAAAACATGGGTTTGTAGTTTCTCTTGAAAAAATGGGAAGACCTGGCAGTCCTGGCTTACACTCCCGTGAGGCAGTGCTTGGCGGCAGCGCGGCGGAGACTGCAGCCTCCAGATCCCCACAGTCCTCTCCAGTCCCTGCTGCACAAACCAGCTTGCAGCGCCTGTGTTGCCTGCCCAGCCCCCGTGGGCCTTGTGCGTGTCACCTCTGACCTACACATTCATCTCTCTGTTGGGCAATGAGCACTGAATTCTGAGTGATGCTCTTGAAGTCCAAAATACCTCCAGTCATTAGGTAAGAGTTCAGTTTTCTGTACTGTATCACTTAGGTGAGAATGTAAATGGAAATGTTTAAAAATTTTCAGCCAAGAATTAGCAAGATTAAAAAAAAACTTGTTAATTACCCTAAAACTTTATGATTTGGCACGTCTCTTTCCTCGGTCACTCCAATTAATCTACCGTACAGCATTTCATCATAGCAATATCTTTTTCACCTGTGTGGAGGTTTGGTCCTACAAAGGCCACTGGACATGGTGTCACAGGACCCAAACTTGAATCTTGATCCTCTATGACAAGTGGGCCACCGTTTTGTCTCCCTGAGACAACTTGTAGAGTAGAGGTATTAACAACCCATATCTCAGGGTTGTTGTGAAGTTCAGATAAAGTAACAGATGTGACATTAATGTGTGAACTGCGTTGCTCTGCATTTAAGGTATTACTAAGCATTAGGCTATGTTGAATTATGCATAGCATCCTCTTTCACACCTCCACGCAGTGACTGCTGTTCTCTCTCCCTGGAGCGCCCTTAAGAATTAATTGCTAGTCATCTATGCCCCCCAACACTTTGTATAACCTTTGTCACACTGTATTAACACCATTTGTTTACACCTTTGTCTCTTTAAGATTCTGAAAGTAAACATCAGTTTATTCAGTGTTTGGCACACAGCAGAGTCCCAGTAAATATCAGTTGAAATAGATTGTATTGATTTGAATAATTATTATATGAGTGCCTGTCTTGAAAAAGTCAATGTCTATACAATTCTTTACTTATATGTGATAACTGCCAAGCCTTGGCCTTGTTAAAAGCTGATGATGAAGAAAAAATATTTATAAAAATAGCTGTATAAGTAAATCATCTGACTTCTTGAGTATACTATAAGTAATTTGAGCTCATTAACAATGAAAGAACCTACATGTGGAATGCCTATCATTAAATGTTTTTTTTTTTCTTTTGGGGAAAACGTGAGCTCCCAGTCATCATTTTGGCCCCAGTTATCTGAATCTCTTCATTAACTTGGGGCTTCTGCTCTGTCACAGCTGGTTTGCCATCCACCCCGTCAGCATGAACAACACCAACCACCTTGTGAATAGTGACAATATGGGCTATGCATCTTACCTTTTTGAGCAAGATAAGAACACAGGATATCTACCTGGACAGGTGAGAATTTATGTTAATGGAAGCTTTATCTTAATTCATTGAATATCATCATTCATGCAATGTTCAGAATAGCTGATTCAAATTTTCAGAGTAAAATGTCTTATGGATATTACATACTGATATGCTTGAATAAAAAGAATTTTCCATCTTCCCTAGTAGGGAAGGGAAGTTCAAAATGACAAATAAACTTTGTGTCAGAAGCTACTTATATTGATGGCTGCATAATGTTACAATTAGGTGGATAAAGGAGAGCAAGTTCCAGATTTATACAATATACATAGTAGTTTTTGAAATCAGATTTGGAAATATGATAAATGTATTGATGCTTACTTTTGTTTTCAGAGCTACAAAAGTATTAAGCATCTTCTTAATGGTGTAAGAACCTGAATGAGGACAGGTGATACATCCTTTTCATGGTCCAGACTTTCCTCTTAATGGTGAATTTCTTTCAAGAGCTTTGTTCTACTTTCCTGTAATAAGGCCTAAATCAGAGACAACTCTCATCCATCAGACTTGTTTGTAACTTTGAAACACAGTGAGTGACAGGATTAGATATAGGAACCAGGAATCCAGCACTGTACACCAGGAGGCTGCTCAAGTCTCTATAAATTAGAGACCGCAGAGAGATAAATGAGAGGAGGGACCCTGCTATGCTTGACACCAGCATCTAAGGCCTGAATGCCGAAGAACATATGCTGGGGTGAGAGCCCCAGGCTCTTGTTTAGAATAACTCTGTTATAAAGATATTGACCCTGAGAGCATCTGGTCTGATGTTATAGCTCCTTTCTTGACAAAACTATGTATATATTTTTTCATTTTAGCCTGTGTTTTAGGAAAAAGAAAAGAGGTTCTCATTTATGATCACTGGCTGGGTACTAGACATTTTGAAATAAATAATCTTTTTAGCATCATGATTTCTGATACTTGCTTATCTCTTTTTTGAAGGAAATTTATGACATTAAAGAAGGAATGGTATAAACAAACAAAATAGAAATGGACTCATAGGTACAGAGAACAGAGTGACGGCTGACAGAGGGGAGAGGGGTTAAGGGGCCAGGAGAAAAAGGTAAATGGATTAAGCAAAAAATAAAACAAAACAAAACCCATAGACACCAACAACAGTAGGATTACCAGAGGGAAAGGGGGGGTGGGGGCACGTAGGAGAGTGTAAAGGGGGGGTAAATGATGACGGAAGGAGACTTGACTTTGCATGATACACACACTATACACAGGTGCTGCATTATAGAATTATACACTTGAAACCTATATAATTAACCAATGTTACCCCAATAAATTCAATAAAACTTAAGGAAAAACTGTCACTTGGAATAATTCCACCTCTACCCCCTTAAAGAAAAACTGGAACGGAAGCCAGTGGGTTGAGGTTAATGCCTTGCATCACTCTAAAAGGTTAGGTATTGTTACTTCAGGTTGAAGGGAGAGAAAAGATGCAGAAACTCAAGCCTGGATGGTCGATGCTGTATTTAGGTTCAGTTTTGTGGCAGGAAAATCTGGATTCACTCTTCTCTTTTTAAGCCAATAGGATATTTATTTTAATAGGGCAAATGCTCCTGGGAGCTCTACGTATACCACCAGAGACAAGACTGTCGTTTCAGTGGTTTGTAATTTGTTGCTGCACCTGTGTTCCATGTCAAAATGTTTCTGTTTGAGGCACAAATTTGAAACCGTCCTGCTTGAAACAGCTCTATTGGTAATTGGAATGTCATGCATAATAATAATACGTACGCTCACAGTAATGTGAGCCTTTTCAGGAGTAAGACATTTTCTCAGAATATTGTACACCCTTCTTTTTATTTTGTGCAAATGATTTTGAGTAGTTCACCAAAGCAGACTGAATGTTTGCATTAATTGAAGTCATGGGAATAAAGAATAAAAGGCAATTGGCTATTCTTTTGGCAGGGACCGTTTGTAGCAGCTTTTGCTTCATCGAATCTAGGAGACGTGTCCCCCAATATTCTCGGCCCACATTGTGTCAACACGGGAGAGTCCTGTGAAAACGTCAACAGCACTTGTCCCATCGGTGGGGTAGGTAATTATGACAAGAATCTGTTTTTGTATCTCATCACTATTTTATGTTTAAATAGTCATCATTAATTTACAAGTATGTTTTCCTCAAGAATACTCTGGCCTACTTGATCTCTATTTTCTGCTCTTCTCAAAAGCACCCACTAAATTTTGGTTGGCTAAAGTTATAATTTTCCATATGATTATGAAGTTTTTTGAATGGTGAGACAATTTAGTAAATATCAGAGATTAAATATCCTCCCCCGAATCTGGACAGTCTGCAACATTTTGCCTTGGCATTTCTGCAGTCACAGGCTAGTACCCAAAACTCCCTGCCGGACACATTTCTCACTGATTATGAAGTTTGTCGATTTTTTAAAACAATATAAGATCAGCCCCTTTTCCTTGAAAATTACAAAATCGTGTTGTAAAAACTCAAACAACATAGAGTGTAGAGTGGTAAAAAGTGAAAGTCCGTACTCACCTCCCTCCTCTTCCCCCTCCCCTTTCCAGAAGTTACCTGTGTACTATCCTCCTATGTATTTGTATATGCAGCCATAAACAACATTTTATAACTCATTTATTGATCTTTTTATTGGTCCATGATTTGAGTTTCCACCCAAGTTATCATCATCTTTGTTTTATGACTCTCTGCAAGTCTGTGTGGTAAGTTTCAAAGCCAAACCAGGCTGTGCCATCATCTATTTAATGGCTTCCCCCTCCCTGAAGCCCATTCAGATTATTCATCTAAATGAACAGATGCTCATTTCTGGGTTCTTATTCTTTGTATTTAAAGAACATTTCACCTGTGATACTAGTTTTATTAAAAACTATTTCTGGGCTATTTATTCCAATCAACCCCATGAGCAATATAAGTTTAGCAATTATACTCTTCTAATATATATTACTATTTTTGTATAGAAAGTGTTCCTTTGTTACCCTTTATTTGTAAAATTTTCATACACTATTAATTCACAAGCTTTGATGATTACTTATTGAATTCCAAAATCCACAGATGAAATGGTTCAAAAGTTATACTTACATGCAATAGAGTATACATCAACTAATCTTAATGTCTTCTGTTGAAATACTTAACGTGGGGAAAAGCTCATAACACATAATGTTGACTAAAAGAATCAGTATTTAATATTGAATATGCATTATGATTATAATTTTGAAAATGTAGCATAGTAAAAAGACAAAGTAAAACACATTGAATTATTGACTATGGTTTTCTCTTCTTGGTACTATTATAAGTAGGTTTTATTCTAGGTATTTTTATTTATTATTTTTCTATGTACATATTTTGTTTTCTTCCTACGATGAGCAAAGATTACTTTATAATCAGAAAAAATTACCATAAAACCATACCCCTTCCTCAATAGAATTCTGTTTTTCTCTGCTCCCCTTCATGCATTGAATTCACTTCCAGCATGTTTGCAAGATGGGAAAATTCTCTGCTATCTGATTGGGTCAGTTCATGTCCCATGTTCATCCCTGGACCAAAACAGGTGCTGGGGAACGGTACATTCCAGACCGGCTTAGTCTGGAGTTCTGGCCAACCCTCAGCAAGGCGCAGGGCACGGCCATGATCATGTTAGACCAATCATGAGCTAGGACTGGCATCACTGGCTGTGAGCGGAGCTGGCTTTCTGAACAAAGTCAGGATTCACAGAAGAAGGAGAAAGAGGGAAATGTGGCAGAAGTTGCCACGTCTTCTGCTTTAATGTGGTTTCCTTTAAAAAATACTTTAATATTTTTTTAGGAATAGATATATGCTTGTTATAAATTCAAACAACTTGTAAAATTTCAGAAAAATAAAACTATGTAAAGAAGCACCCTCTTACCCCGCAATTAGCCAGATGAAATTTTAATGAGCTTCTTTCCAGACAACTTTTTATGTGTTGTCTGGCAAAATTTTACATAAGTGGATCATGTAATTTTAGTGTATAACCTGCTTCCTTATTTCTAGCAAAAATATACTTTAAAACATCATTTAAAATCATTCTGTAATTTTCAGCTGTAAGTACCATAGTTAACCAGTCCCCTGCGGATGAGTATTTTCTTTCCCTGCCTCCTTTCTTCCTTCACACTCTTCACCCCTCTCCTTTTTTTCTTCATATAAGCATGCTATGGTCACTCTGCTTGTCGTACATATTTTTCACATGAGTAAGAGTTTCATCTTAGGCCAGATTCTTAAAAGTGAGTTTGCTTTCAAAGAAGAGCCCCAACATGGGCTACGCCTTGCCCGAATGCTCCCTCAGTCACGTTTCCACCCACAGAGCCCCAGGGACGGTGTCCCCGATCTCTCTCTCACCAACACCGGGACTGTCAGCCTTTCAATTCTTACCAACATGATATGCAGAGTTCTCTTTGAAGCTTAAACTTATATTTGATTATTTGTGAGATTGAACATGTTTTTATGTTGAATGGATATTTACGTTTCTTTTTTGGGAATTACCTTTATTCACCGTATTTCATCATGTACCCATTATGATGATTTTTTACTTTTATGTTTTTCCAGCTTTATTGAGATATAATTTACACATGACATTGTTTAATTTTAAGGTTACAATGTGATGATTTTGATATACATATAGAATGATTTTTACTACAAATAAGAGATGAGATCATTATAGATAAATCAGAAGGTATTAATAAAGATACTTTTTCTTACTGACTTTAAAGTTCCTAATATTTTAAGGGCTTAGTTTGTCATAAATGGTGCCATCCCCTCTTCCCCCATTTGCCAGTTGACTTTCAGCCTTACCTGTGTTTTGGTTTTCCATATGAATGTTCTGAGTGTTTACGTTGTCAGATTTATTAAGCCTGTTCTATGTAATTTTAGAAGAGTCTTCCATACCCTTCAGACTTTAAAATATATTCACTCATTATTTTAATACTTCTGATTTTATTTATAATATTTAAATATCTAATTAATCTAAACATTTTCTGATGTAAGAAATAAGGTATAGAGTCAGATTTATCTTCTTCCCCCACCCCCAAAGGTCAGCTAGTTCTTCCAATATACTTTTAATTGAATTTCAATTTAAGGTGATCATGAGCAAGAACCACAGGCAAGAACAAGCAAGCAGACATGTGCAGTGAGTGGAGACACGTGGCTTTATGTCTCAGCTACCTGTATAGTCTTCGAAAAATCCTCTAACACACCTGAGCCTTATTTTCTTTATTTTTAAAAGTAGGTGCTGGAATAGATGATTTCTAAAGATATTTGCTACTCCAATTCAATGAACAATTTTGTTTTTCATAATATTTAAATTGAGAGACAATCTGAAAAAAATGCTAGAATGTGTCTTAAAAATATATTTACTTAAATTCACTTGTAATTTTCCATTTCTTAAAACAATTGCCTTTTTTGCTAAGAACATATCGTGTCTCATTTTGTATTTTGTTCCAGCCTACCATGTGCATGGCTATGGGGCCTGGACAGGATATGCTGGACAGCACACAGATCATAGGACGGGCCCTGTACCAGAAAGCAAAGGTAGGGTGGGCATCCGGCTTCTTTCATCTTCATTTAAAGTTGTTCTTGAAAATCTACCAACGTTGTTTGTTAGGAAGTCAATAATTGTAAGGAAGACAAGAGCTCAAGCTGCACCAAGGACTCTGGAAGACTGGATGCTGTTACGTGGCAGTTGGGAAGGTGGCTTTCACAAGCCACACAGGAATCTCTCCGGCTGCTCCATCCAACTGCTCACAGGAAGTACAATTAAAACCAAGTCAACAGGAAGACATTTTACTTCAGCCAGGTGGTTGCTTCGGACAGTGAGATGACAGACAGACTGTAGGGTTTTCAACTGCTGTGCTATCAGACATGACCAGACTTCCAAAAATCTCAGAACTCAGTCAGGGCTTTGCCTGCCGAATCCCTTAGCCACTTCTTAATGTTTCCTTCAGCGAGGAGGCAAAGCTGAGGAGCACAGCTCACCCTCTTGCAATGTGGATTCGAATAAGTTCTAGAACCTCATCTCTAGTGAGATTGCTATGATTTACTCTACCCTCTTCCCTCTCCTAAATTTTATCTTCCATTTTGTTCTATGTTATAAGTCAACTTCTATGGAGACAGACTTCTGATGGAAAGACAAAGGATGAGCTGGAGAGCTGAGATATCTCTGATAAAATAGTTAAATCCCTTCCTTTTTATAGCTGACTTACACCTTTGTTGTGCACACAAACTTAAATGTTTGTGTGTAAGTAAATATTTTGTTCCAAGGGCTGTAAAATGTTTCAGGAGCAATTAAGGAAGAACAAAAGCACCTTTTAGAACATCTGACACTAGCCAGCCCTAATTGCTGTGGTTTCTTTTTAATTACTGTGGTATTATCGGTGGATTGCCCTCAATTAACAGATTCTATTTAGGGAGTGCACCTGTGACACAATTTGGTCCAGAAATTTTGTTACCTCTCTGGGCCTGGGAGCCATAGAGATTTGTCCCACATTCTGCATTCTTTTCTCAGCAAAGCACAACCTCCCTTTTATCAGGGGAGGGAGGCTGCAGCTGGTGTCACTTGTCTTGAGAGCTCCCAGGTGGCTGCTGAAACAGGGATGCGGACTGCGTGGAAATGAGTTGTGGGTCAGGCAAAGGGACTTGAGCTGAAGCAGGATTTGGCTATATTGTATGACAGATCCATATAAACACATATTTTGAAACATATTTTGACTCACATAAATTGACCAAATTGAACAAAAAAAGGATAATCAAAGAGTGGGTGGGGTGTTATGGGAGTTTATGCAGATTAAGTGGGGCCTGAAGTCTTTCAAGCCAGCCCAGGGGACCCAGCCTTGCAGGAGGTCTCAAGGATTCTGAGAATGCCTGATGATTTGTGTTTGTTCTGGCAAAGAAAGTAATTTGGCCCTCTTACTTCTACTCTTAAATTTTTTTTGACTGTCTTGCAAGTGAGATTGGGACCTTTTGTGCCACAACCTGTACTACTACTCTTTCATCTTGGGGGAATAGACACAAGTCAGCCATTCAGGGCCTTCAATCCTCAGGGAAGCAACAATTGGTAGAGAGATCCACATGGGCAGTGGCTATTTCTAAGCAGCCAGCAAAACCAAACTCAGCTGATGGATTCTTTTCCAAATTGGTGCTTATTGGATACAGGGGTAGTACTCATTTTAGCTTTTTGCTCATAACAGTTAGCCACTGTGCGTTTTCTAGGAGCTGTATGCCTTGGCCTCCCAGGAGTTAACTGGACCGGTGATTTCAGCTCACCAGTGGGTGAACATGACTGATGTTACGGTCTTGCTCAATTCCACACACGCAGTAAGTGTCACTGAGTCACATTGTTTATGACACAGCAGTAAAGCTCTGGGTTGATCTCATTGTTAGTGGAAGTTTAACTTCTGTTTCTTTTTTTCTTTCCTTGTTTTCATTTTGTTTTTCAAATCTTTCCTTTAGGTAAAAACATGTAAACCAGCACTAGGCTACAGTTTTGCAGCTGGCACCATTGATGGAGCTGGGACCTTCAATTTTACGCAGGGTGAGGTACAGTCTAATGAACTCTGTGGTTCCAGGTTCTGAAGCTTCAAGGCTGTGTCTCTTAATAGAGTTTACCTGTAGCCAATAGAATTTCTATTTTTATTTTTAAATTCTGGGGTGTGCAGATATTCCAGGTTTGTACATGACAGCTAGATTTCCCAGGCATGGGTGTCTTTTGTAACTCAGCTTTGCACTGATTCAAATAGAATCAGGGACAAATTCTCTATGCATTTTAGTCTATGAATGAATACTTTTAAATTGTCCTTGGTCAGGGGTGGAGTTGGGGGTGCAGAGGGGACTTGTCCCTGTACCTTCAACAATATGAGTCAGCTCTTCCAACTTGTTAATTAGTGTCTCTCTTTTTCCTATTCCTTTATTGAAGCCAAAATTCCTCAGGGCAGAGGGCAAAGGCCTTTAGGAGCCTAATGCATATGGTCCCAGGTCTTCTTTCTATGCGTATTTCCACAAATTTGTAACTGATTATTTTAGGTTTTATAATTTTATCCTGATTATTACTGTAATAATAGTCATTGCAAAGTACAGAAAGTAAAAAAAAAAATGAAGGAATATCACCTATAGGAAATAGATGGCTTATTTCATTCTCATTTTTTATGTATATATATTTTGGGACCATTAATTAAAATATTAATTCACTTACAATTGGATATATCTGGCACCATCTTTCCTCATAATATTTCATTCACTTTGGCCTAATTTTCTAAAACAATTTTTAATAGCTTTATTGAGGTATAATTCACATGCCATACAATTTACTCATTGAAAATATTACAGTTCAGTAGTTTTTAATATATTCACAGATGTGTGCAACTATCACCACATTTGATTGTAGAACATTTTCCTACCTCAGAAAGGAACCCTATGCTCTTTAGCTATTACAACTCCCTAGTCCCCAACTCTCCCAGACCTAAGTAACCACTAATCTTTCTGTCTCTGTATTTTCTTATTTTGGATATTTCCTATAAATGGAATCATAAACTATATAGCATTTGTGTTACCCTTTTCATTTAGCGTCATGATTTCCAGGTTCTCCTATGTTGTACCATGCGTCATTACTTCATTCCTTTTTTTATGACTGAATATTTCACTGCATGGTTTTACCAGATTTTGTTTACGCATTCCCTAGCTGATGGACATCTGGGTTGTTCCACTTCTTGGCTTTTGTGAGTTATGCTGTTATAAATGTTCATGTGTAAGTTTTTGTGTGGGCATGTAATTTCATTTTGCTTCTTGAATATATACTTAAAGGTGAAATTGCTAGATCATACGGTAACTTTATGTTTAATCATGTGAGACTATTTCCAAAATGGCTGTGCTATTTTTCATTTCCAGCCGATTTAAAAAATATATATTATTTATTTTTAGAGAGGGGAAGGGAAGGAGAAAGAGGGAGACAAACATCAATGTGTGGTTGTTTCTTGTGCACTCCCTACTGGGGACCTGGCCTGCAACCCAAGCATGTGCCCTAGACTGGGAATGGAACCAGTGACCCTTTGATTTGCAGGCTGGTGCTCAAATCCATTGAGCCACACCAGCCAGGGCTCTAGCTGATGTTTTGAGGGTTCTGATTTATCTATATCCTCATCAATACCTGTTATTCTCTGACTTTTTTTAAAATTTAATCTCTTCATCTTTTTACCCAGATCCCCAACCCTCCTGCCCTCTGACACCTGTCAGTCTGTTTCTGTTTTGTTTGTTAGTTTATTTTGTTCATTAGATTCCACATATAAGTGAAATCATATGGTACTTGTCTCTCTCTGACTGGCTTATTTCACTTAGCATAATACTGTCCAGGTCCATCCATGCTGTCACAAAAGGTAAGATTTCCTTCTTTTTTACAGCTGAATAGTATTCTGTTGTGTAATATACCACAGCTTTTTAATCCACTCATCTGCTGATGGCCACTTGGGCTGCTTCCAAGTCTTGGCTATTGGAAATAATGCTGCAATGAATATAGGGGTGCTTATATTCTTTTGAATGAGAGTTTCAGGTTTCTTCAGATATGTTCCCAGAAGTTGAATCACTGGGTCAAAAGGCAGTTCCATTTTTAATTTTTTGAGGTAATACCATACTGCTTTCCACAGTGGCTGCACCAATCAGCATTCCCACCAACAGTGTACAAGGGTTCCTTTTTCTCCATAATACTTGCTGTTTGATTTATTGATGACTCTTTGATTCTGCTCACCCTATTGGATATGGATTGGTATCTCCTCATGGTTGTGATTTGTATTTCCCTAATGATTAATTATGCTTAGTATCTTGTCATGTGTTTATTGGCTGTTTGTATATATTTCTTGGAAAATGTCTATTCATATGTTTTCCTCATTTTTAAATTGGCTATTTGTCTTTTTATTATTGAGTTGTAAGAGTCCTTTACATACTCTGTATGAAAATTCTTTTTCAGATATATGATTTACAAGTATTTTCCTCCCATCCCATCCTAGGGGTTTGTTTTCACTTTCTTGATTGTGTCCTTTGAAGCACAACAGTTTTCAATATTGATAAAGTCAAATGATCTAGTTTTTCTTTTGTTACTCTTGCTGCTAGTATCATGTATAAGAATCTTTGCCAAATCCGATGTCATGAAGACATACCCCTGTTCCTTTCTAAGAGTTTTATAGTTTTAGCTCTTATATTTAAGTGTTTGATCAATTTTGAGTTAACATTTACATATGATTTGAGGTAAGGGTCAGAGGGTGAGACCTCATTCTTTTGCTTGTGGCTATCTAGCTATCCCAGCATTATTCCTGGAAAGACTATTTTATTTACCTGTTGATAAATAAGTAATAAGTCTTGGTACATTCATTGAAAATCAATTGACCATAGACACATGGTTTTATTTTTGGATTCTCAGTTCTGTTCTGTTGACTTGTATGTCAGTCCTGCACCAGTACTACCCTTTCTTGATTACTGTTGCTTTGTAGCAAATTTTGAAACCAGGACTTGCGAGTTCTACTATTTTTTTCCCTCTCAGATTGTCTTGACTATTCTGAGTCCTCTGCAATTCCATGTGAATTTTGGAATCCACTTCTCAATTTCTAAAAAGAAGTAAGCTGGGATTCTGATAGAGACTGCCTTGAATCTGTAGATTTAATTGGGGGTATTGCAACCTTAACAATTTTAAGTCTTATAATCCCTACATATAAATGTTTTTCATTTAGTTAAATCTTTAATTTTTTAACAGTATTATATAGTTTTCAGTTTATAAATTTTATACTTCTTTTGTTTATTTTATTTCTAAGTTTTTTTTCTTTTTGATGTTATTGTAAATCAAATTGTTTATTAATTTTATTTGTGTATTATTGTTCATTGAAGGTGTATAGAAATGCAATTGATTTTGCATATTGATCTTATATCCTATGACTTTGCTGAACTGGATTATTAGTTTTTGTAATTTTTTAATGGATTACTTAGGGTTTTCTGTATAGAAGATCATGTAATCTGCAAATAGAAATAGTTTTAATTGTTCCTTTAAAATCTAGATTCTTTTAATTTCTTTTTCTTGCCTAATTACCCTGGCTACAATCTCCACTACAATGTTGACTAGAAGTGGCAAGGGTGAACATCTTTGTTTCTGATAGTAGGAGAACCATCAGTCATTTATCATTGTATGGCTGTGAGGTTTTTTTCATCAAGTTAAAGACATCCCTTTCTATATCTATTTTGTTGAGTGTTATCATGAAATGGAATTGGATTTTTGTCAGATACTTTTCCTGCATCTATGGGATGATCGTGTGATTTTTGTTTTTTATTAAAATGATTTATTACATTCATAAATTTTTGGATTAAACCAATCTTATATTTCTGGGATAAGTCCCAGTTAGTCATGGTATATAATTCTTTTTATATATTTCTGGATTCAATTTGCCAGTATTTTGTTGTGGATTTTTGTGTACATATTTTTAATCTATATTGATTTATAGTTTTATTTTCTTACGATGTCTTTGCTTTTGTATCAAGGTAATATTGGCATTATACAATCAGTTGGGAGGTGTTCTTTTATTTTTTTGGAATAGTTTCGAAGAGCTGCTATTTATTCTTCTTTAGATGTTTGTTGAATTCAGCAGTGACATCATTTGAGCTGAGCAATTCTTTGGGGGTAGTTTTTAACTCAGCCTCTTTACTTTTTACCCACCTAGTGAGACTATACATTTTTAAGTCAGTTTAAACAATGTGTCTTTCTCAAAATATGTTCATTTTACCAAAGTTTTCTAATTTATTGGCATATAATTACTCACACTATTCAGATCCTTTTTATTTCACTAAGGCCAGAATTGAAGTGTTCTTTCATTTCTGATTCTAGTTTTTTCTCTTTTTATCTTGCCTGGTCTAGCTAAAATTTGTCAGTTTTATCAATCTTTCCTTTGTCAATGAATAATTAAATTTAATTATTTAAATTTAATAATTAAATTTAATTAAACTTTAATTAAACATTGTTAACTAAATATATCCCTGTTAATTCAGTTCCATCATCTGTTGGAAAGAGTATAGTTGTTTTTAATCATAGAAACATTTAGACTCAAATCACACATTTGAGGTAATGAAGATGCAGTTTCCCCATAGGTTAGTTACTTTTCTTTTTTAAAAATGTATTTTGTTGATTATGCTATTATAGTAGTACCAATTTTTCTCCCTTTGCCCCCTCTACCCTGTACCTCCATTCCCTTTAGCAATACCCCCACACTTAGTTCACATCCATGGGTCATACATGTGATTTCTTTGGCTTCTCCATCTCTTATACTATTCTTAACATCCCTCTGTCTGTTTTGTACCTCCAATTATGCCTCTTAATCCCTGCACCTTTCCCCCCATCCTCCCAAGTCCCAACTGATAACCCTCCAAATGGTCTCCATATCTATGATTCTGTTCCTATTCTGGTTGTTTGCTTAGTTTGGTTTTTAGATTCAGTTGTTGATAATTGTGACTTCGTTGCCATTTTAATGTTCATAATTTTGATCTACATCTTTTTCTTAAGTAAGTCTCTTTAACATTTTATGTAATAATGGCTTGGTAATGATTAACTCATTTAGCTTTACCTTGTCTGGGAAGCACTTTATCTGCCCTTCCCTTCTAAATGATAGCTTTGCTAGATAAGAGTAATCTAGGTTGTAGGTCCTTCCTTTTCATCACTTTGAATACATCTTGCTGTCCCTTCTTGTCTGAAAATTTTCTTTTGAGAAATCAGCTGACAGTCATATGGGAACTCCTTTGTTAGGTAGCCCTCTTTTTCATTCTTGCTGCTTTTAAGATTCTTTATCTTTAACCTTTGGGATTTTTGTAGTTCCCTTGTTCCTTTCTTTCTCCCTTTTTGTCTTCCTTTGTGATATTATTATTTTTAATAGTGCTATAATTTCTTTATCTTTTGTTTACTATAGGTATTTAATTTTTGGTTATGAAACTTATGGTAAACATCTTATATTTTGGGTGATAGTTTAACTTTAATTGCATAGAAAACTACCCTTTTACCTTCTCTACCCATTTTTTATGTTTTAATGTCATAATTTATATCTTTTCAATATTTTGTACCGATTAATAAATTACTGTATTCTTAGTTATTTCTAATGCTTTTGCTTTTTGACTTTCATACCAGAGTTAAGTGATTTACACACCACCATTACAATATTATTTTAAATTTAACTGTGTACTTACCTTTCCAGCGACTTTTATACTTTTATATCTCTTATGTACTGAAAGCATTCTTGCATTTCAGGTTGAAGAACTTCCTTTAGCTTTTAATGTCCAATAATTCATGTAGGCTCCCTTAACTCTTTTCATTCCTTCTTCTCCTTTGATTAGATAATTTTAAATGACTTTGAGCTGACAGATTCTGCTTGATCAAATCTGCTGTTAATATTCTTTATTATATTATTCATTTTATTCATTGTGTGCTACAGCTCCAGAATTTTTGTTTAGTTCTTTTTTTAAAAATAATTTCTGTCTTTCTGTTAAATTTCTCATTTTGTTCATAAATTATTTTCCCTGACTTTGTTAAGTTGTCTATCTGTGTTCTCTTGTAGCTTGCTGAGCTTCTTTAAAACAATTACCTTGAATTCCTTGGCAATTTGTAGCTCTTCACTTCTTTGGGGGTGGCTTCTGGGAAATTATTATGTTCCTTTGTAGATGTCATGTTTCCTTTTGTTATTCTTTTGGCCTTGTGATTTGTCTGTGCCTTTGTTGGAGCAGTTACCTCTTCCAGGCTTTACAGGCTGGTTTTGGGGGGAAAAGGCCTTCACCTGTGGCTGGGTGAGCTGTTTCAGTTCTAGCTGCAGGGTATGCCATATAAGTGACATAATCTTCATGTAGCTCTGTCAGCTTAGGTCAGTATTGGTGAAGATTGCATGGGTTCTCACAGGCCATGCTTATGGGCATCTGCAACTGCCATGAGTGCTGCTGGGAACTCCTCATTTCTTTTTCTCCCATGAGGGATGTCATGTCCAAGGGTATCTCTGTTGGTGCTAGGTTTGACTTGCAGGTACCCTCATGGTGGTGGTGGCACTGCTGTCTGATGCTTGGGCACCCATGAAATAATGACAGATCTGAGATCTGGAGCATGTGTACTCATGGAGCAAGAGCAACTCCAGGGTCTAGGGCACTGACTTGCCATTAGTAATAGTAATTCTGTGCCTTAGGTGTGTGCACACATGGAACAGCCATGGAGCTAGGGACTGGAGCACATGTACTTGCAGAGGACAGTGGCTCTGTGGTCCAGCACAATGAATAGCGCATGGTAGTGTGTGGTGGTGGCTGCAGCATCTGAGATGCAGGTGCATGTAGAGTAGCTGCAAATTTGGGGTCTGGAGCACAGGCACACACAGTGAGGTCAATATTGGGGTCTGAAACAAGGATATGTGTGAAACAGCCAGGGCTCTGTGGTCAAGGGCATGTGTGGAGTTTGGAGTGCAGGCTGGCAGCCTTGGTCCCAGGGCAGCACAATAGCAGTTCCTTATGAGGGAGGTACCAGAGCATCTTTCTCCCTCAGGGTCCATGATGGTGATGGCCTCTGGTTACTTCAATCATAAAAGCTGCTGGTGTCCTCTGTGGAGCAGGCTGCTGGGGTCTGTGCCAAAGAACACAACAGGGGCCTCTGCTGTGAAAAGTGCTGGGAGTCTGTTGAGCAATTTTCAGCAGCAGGGATTACTGGGGTCCTCCACAGAGCAGGGCACTGAATTCCGTGATGGCACCTGCTGTGGGGCTGATACTGATAGCATTGGCCCTTCCTCTTTGTTCCTAGCTGTCTTCAGACGTCTTGGCCACGCTAATCTCAACAGTGATTCTTTCTATGTGGTTATTCTGATGTTTTGCTCTACTGCATGGCTGTAGATTCTCAATTGGACTCTCAAGCCCTCCCAGGGCTGTTTTCATCCATAGATAGCTGTCTAATTGTTGTCTTTTTGTTGGGGGCGGGGGGCGGTGGGCAAAGGCCAGTATATTCTACTCTTGCATCTTGCTGTTGTCACTCTCCTGTTTTTTCGTAGTGTGGGTATTTAAAGCTATAAATTTCCCTCTCAGTGTTATTTTATTGCGTCCCATAAGGTTTTGGTATATTGTCTTCATTTGCATTCATCTGAAAGTATTCAAAGTATTTTTATATTTTCTTTTGATTTATTCCTTGATCATTAGCTATTTATGATTATGTTTTTTAATTTCCACATATTTGTGAGTTTCCCAAATACTCTTTTGTTATTTGTTTCTAATTTCACTACACTGTGGTTAGACAACATACTTTGTGTTATTTATCTCTTTAAAACTTACTGGCCTTTGTTTTATGGCTAGCATATGGTCTATCCTCGATAATGTTTCATATGCACTTAGAAGAATGTATGTTATGTTGTTGGATACAGTTATCTGTAGGGACCTGCTAGGTCTAGGTGGCTTCTAGTGCTGCTCACATTTTCTCCTTCCCTACTGATCTTCTGACTAGTTGTTCCATCTACTACTGACAGGGGATTCTTGAAGTTCCAGCCGTTATTATTGATTCTCTTTCTCCTTTCCTTCCGGAAAGTTTTGGTTTATGTACTTTGGAGGATCTTTCATTAGGTCCATGTGTGTTTATACTTGCTATATTTCCTGAATGGATTATAGAATCTAAGTTTATAGGTTTTGTAGTCAACGTAACTTTTCCCTATATTATGGACTTTAGGCCAGCTTTTTGTTTTTTACTGATTGTGTGTGTGTACAGATAATTAAGTGGGGATTTGAGAGAGGCTCTTTCAGGGACTACAAGCCAAACAACTGGTACTTGAAGTTGGAGGTGTCATTTTTCGTTTCCAAAATGGAAAATGTACAGTTAATTACATCATATTATTTTTATTTGAAATGCAGAAGAGGAATAGAAACAAAACTTTAAGGATGTTGAGCAAAGTATATTCTTTTATTCTATCAACCACATGAAGATTTAATTAAGTAACAACTCTTATTTTAGGAAGCACAGGAAATTTTGCTTCTTCTATTTTTCAGACTGTTTGGGATCATTAAATAACAGCCTTAATAGAATTTCTGAAACTCCTAAGAGCATTGTACAGTATTTGTCAAAATGGTGACACTTTTTGGAGGGTTGGAATCATATTTATTAAAACATTCCTAATAGGGACAACGGTAACGGATCCATTCTGGGAAACTATTCGTGATCAGATCTTGGGGAAGCCATCTGATGAAATCAAAGAGTGTCACAAACCAAAGCCAGTCCTTGTTCACACGGGAGAGGTAAACCATTTTTGTCATCATAGTGAAATTAGTATGCTGCTTTTTTAAATTTATGAATTGTTGGATGTGAATGGTAGATTGTTATTGGCACGGGAGGTCTTATTCAGATATTCCCACATCAAAATATTTAATATCAAAAGTACAGATGCTGTGAGTCTAAAAATAACTGGTATGATTATTAAATATTTTAACTTTGAATTTTTTGTGTGTATGCTTCTTTTTTAAATCCTTATTTATTTAACATTTTTTATTGCTCAATTAACTTTGAATTTTTGATAAATAACTGAAACCATTGGAACACTAAAAAAAGGAAGAATAAGAATAATGCTTGTTTTATTTAAAATTCATTTATGTTATCTCCAAGACAGGAATTCACACAGAATTCTCTGCAGTGAAAAACATCTCAGTGTATATAAAAAGGAATGTGTTCATATCCCAACTTTCTCACAAATCAAGCAATGTTATTAACAAAAGCAATATTCTTTCAATACTCCTTTGGAACATGGATTTTCACATTCCAAGTGTCAAAATGTGATGCCAGTGTTTATGAAATGAACTGCTGATGTAGAAAATAATTTTTAAAGAGAGGTTTTTTTTCCTTCCCCTCTAATATTCAGTGAAAATTCTTCAGGAAGAAGGAAGAAAGGAAAGGACAGGAATAGAGAGGGAGAGTCAACACTAATTTGAAAATGGAAAGGGATAGATTGTCTTGGGGAAAACTTGGAAAGTAAGGCAAGACTAGGTAACTGAAAACTTAAAGTGCTACTAGAGTCAAAAGAGAAATGAGCAAGTTGAAGTATTTCAAACAATGGGATTAGTCATTTGTTCTATGTGAGGACAGTCACCGCGGTACTTTGGAGAATCCTTGGTCATTTTACACATTGCGGTGCCACAATGACAAATCCACCAAAACTTCATTGATGAGAAAATGAGTCCAGGTTAACAGGGCAGTGACATTTGACATTCGCATGTTCTGACTAGATAGAATATTGAGTGTTACATCATGAATTAGAAACGGAATCTGTGATAGTAGGATAAGACACCAAAAACAGCTGGAAACATTTTAAATCTTCACTGAAGACACTTCTGTGATCATCACATATCTCTTGACCATAGCAGTGATAATATTTCTAACACAGTGTTCGTGTTTTGGGTTCTTAGCTGTCAAAACCTCACCCCTGGCACCCAGATATTGTTGATGTTCAGATTATTACTCTTGGGTCCTTGGCCATAACTGCCATCCCTGGGGAGTTTACGTAAGTTCTTATTTTTTATTTTGTAGTTAAAAATGTAATTATTGGGTGTGTATTTCTGTTGGAATCCCTTATCATGGACAGATGATTCTGTGCTGACTCCTTTGTAGCTCACTGTACTGTATTTGTCAACATTAACAAATATTCCCACTCTTTTTGTGGGACCTCTGAAGAATACATCCTTCTATGCTTGCTATTAGTGTGTAACTTGAAGCAAACATAAAAACTTGAAAACTTATCATTTCTTATTAAAATGATGTGGTGAATTATGATATCAGTAGAAAGACTTGAAATAATATCAAGTACAGATTCTGCAAACAATCAGTTTAGGTTTTAGAAGCATGAAAGGATGTTTTAAATCAAATGTTTAAAGGCTTTAGGCAGTCTTTGCTATCTTAGTAAGAAGCAATTTCATAGCTTTCCTGTTGCTCAGGCCCTAAATCTTGGAGTGATTCCTGAATTCTCTTCTTTTCAATTTCTACCTCTTTCTGTCCTTCAGCAAACCCTGTATGTTCTACCCAATACTTCGTTACTTCCCCAATGCCCCAACTCCCCTCTGGTCTAAGTCACCATCATTTCTCCCTATCTCACCTTCTTGCTTCCTCCCTTACTTCTCTATAGTATTTTATCAATACCACAGCTGGAGGAATCCCTTTAAAACACAAGTTAAGCTGTGTCCTGCTCAAAACTCCTACTGGCTTCCTATCTCACTCTAGTAAATCCTCAAACCCTGACAGTATCCTACAGGGCCCTCTGGTCTGATTTCATAGAACTCTCCCTCTCCTCTTCCTTCCTTCAGCCGCTGGGGCTTCACTGCAGTTCCCAGACTCACCAGGCATGCTCCCGTCTTAGCACTTTTCAACTCCATGGTTCCTTCTGCCTGAAGCACTTAGTCTCCAGTACTCCCTTGGCCAACTCTTTTACTTTTTCAGTTCTCTGCTCAGATCTCTAATGGAAATGCCAGTTCTGCTTATACTATGTGACATTGTCTTCACCCAGCACCACTTCTACCACCACCCCTGCTTCCACCACCACCCCCACTTCCACCTGCACCACATCACTACAGCACCAGCACCAGCACCACCACAATGACCACCACCATCCCCTTTCATCCTTCACCCCACCTTATGTTCCTCATAGGACTTATTGTCATCTCACTGTTTAATTTGCTTCTTGGCCATCTTCCCTCCCTAGAATGTTAGCTCCATACTGCTGAAGTGGGCCTGGTATGCAGTAGGTGCTCAGAATTTTATGAAGGATTAAATTAATGAATGTAAGTTCTTTGAAGGCAGGGATAGTACACTCTCTACTTGCCTTAGATCTTATTGACATAGAATGTAACTGATATATTTTATTGAATCAATGAATGGAAAATGATCATGATCCTTTGCCAGGGATAATCATTGATTCTTTTTCCCTCCTTCAAGTTATCTGTTTTCATTTTAGAATTCATTTTGAAGATATGACAGTCAGGAAAAAAGAACTCAAGTTTAACTTTGTTTCGCCTTTGAGTTCCTACATAATGTATAATTGTGTGATGATCCAGGGTAACTTTTAGGCTTCTACTACAAGCCATTCTGTGTACTTTGCATACATTGGAAATAGGAAAACACTTAGATAATTCTGTTCCCGTTATTCAGGACCATGTCTGGGCGAAGACTTCGGGAGGCAATTAAAACAGTAAGTTAAAAATCAAATAACATCTATGCATTTATATTTGATGAAGAGAAAAGAATTTCCTGTCCATATGATCTGTTACCTTCTAAATTAATCTGTGCTAAAATGACTAGAGTTTTATACTTATTAAAAGTAATGGCTAGAGGTAAATGTGAAATATTGATAGTATAAGAACAAATTCAAAAATATAAAGAAGGGAACTGTAGTCAGGTTAAAAATATTTTATTGGCATTTATGTATTGATAATTTAAAAATTAATAATGGTTTAATGGATTAAATAGTAAATAACCCCTAAGTACCTTAATGTATTATAGCTTTACCTAAATTAAATCTAACACATGCTGAGGATTATATATTTTATCTATAATTATGATTTTCTTTATATTCAGGAAGTATTATAAATGGTTCTAAAATGACATAATGAGCACATATCTTATTAATTTGGACTTGGAAATAACCATTGTCTTTAGTTAGTAACCTCCCATGATACTTTTTAGGAAATTGATAAAATATCTTTATTTTTAAAGGGAGATTCTACATCTGTAAATGTAATCATTAAGATGTTCACAGAGCCATTGACTTGCCCAGCTATAGTGCAGAGTTACAGCTGTAAGTTTCATCCAGGGCCCCTGGATCCATCTGCATTCCCAGGCAGTTTTGATTATTAGGGAGAATATTGTTAAGTGAGACATCTTACACTAATGATTCATATCTGTGATTGTGTGTTAAGTACAACTAGGATGATAATACACTTTAAGATGAAGAGTAATTTTATTGGGCTCTGCCTCTCCGCCCCCTCAGGAGTTTGCAACTTATGGGATGCAGAATATGACTGTGGTTATTTCGGGTCTAAGCAACGTATACACACATTACGTTACCACCTATGAAGAATACCAGGTAAAGTACAACTTTTTTTTTCATTTAGGTGAAATGTACCCTGGCTAAAACTATTGTATGAAATGTAAGTTTTCTTTCTAGACTTAATCATGTTTTTGAGAGATAATTTTGTGTTAGAACAAATAAGAGAATGACAAGCCAGAGGTTGTATTTGTAGTTCCAGGTTTGCCATTTACAAGTTCAGATTAGAAATCTAGTCTCATTGACTTTCACTTTTCCCGAAATCAATTTTTTTCCTTTGTTAGGAGCACTGGGTTTGTGGCATACAGTATTCCTAACTCTACCCTGGATGTTTCTGTAGAATGTGGGAAAACCCCCACTGAGAGCTGCTACTTATTGGATGCACTAGCTAAACACCTTGCAAATGTGATCTTAACTAATCCTGACAATAAACCCTGGAGCAGGGTATTATTATATTTGTGGTATAGATTAAGAAACAGAGTTTCAGAGATTTAGTGGAGGCTGCTGGCTGTTAGTGTTTCTTTGTTTACCAATAGCACAGACAGTAGACCAACTACTTTTTAACAATAGTAGTTAACATGAGAGCAGCTCAGAGTCACATGATTAATGCTTTCTAACGTGTCTGCATCTATACCCAGGCATGTAATCTACCCCTTGGCAAATATTCAGGGATCCCAGCAGTGGAACCTGCTCTGTGCCCTCTGTTGACTTTGTCAAAGGTCTCTCTGCCTTCTAGGAAATTCTGTTGGATTGAGGTAGACTTGGATGGGAACAATTTTCCATTTACTCATTTTTAATTTATCTGTAACTATTTATTATTTATCATTTCCTCCAATTATGGATGTAGGTGACAAATGACAATATTAGTAGATTTCTGACTTCATCACCAATAGGAACTACAGATATTTTTCATATCATGCAGAATTATTTCAGATCTGGAAATATCTTTTACTCTCATCACTATTTTAAAATCAAGTAGTTATTAAACCTGCCACTAGATCTTGTTATTCAATAAAGAAGCACAAATATTACTCTGTCATAAAATTGGCTTATTGTTGTTTGATTCATGTATTTTAATCTGATCAGTTTTCTTTGTCAATACATGCATTATATTTTATATATTTAGAAATATTAATCTGAGAGGGGTTCATAGACCTCAACAGATAACCAGAGATGTTCATGGCCCAAATAAGTTTAGGAACCCCTACATACTTATCTCCTGGTTCAGGGACATGCTCCTGCAAGTATTAATATTAATTAGTTAATTTATTCATTCATTCATTCCACAGATATGTGTTGGGGATGTATAGTACTAGCCAATATCTGGGCATGACAGTGAATAAGAACCTGCCTCCCCGTTCACTAGAATGTATGCTCTTGTGAAAGGGATGAGCAGGCGGTATGAAAAAAAGAGAAAGAGCACCAGTGTAGACTAAGTATTTGAGCATGGGGACTGGCAGAGTCTTTGGAAGATGTAACATCTGTCTGAGTTCTTAAGAGTGAGTAAGGGCTAATTAGGCAAATACACGTTTGGGAAGGTGTTTCGTACTGAGGGAGCTACATATGCCAAGGTCCAGAGGGGCAGACTTAGTGCATGTAAGACTGCATAATTAGTTGAGTTTCATAGAATAAGCACAATGAAGGTAGTGAGATGGGCTGGAGTGAAAGGAGGGGGTTAGTCGAAGAGTTTTACTCTGTGCTACAGAGCTTAGACTCAGTAAGGAAGGTTTTGGGAAACCTGCAGAATTCAAAGAAAGGAATTGTCTGATTAAATCTGTGATTTAGAAAGATCACTAGGATGGCAGTACAGAAAATGAATTAGAAGGGCGAGTGTGGAGACGGGACTGATTAAGAAGGTGTAGTTATGACTGCAGTGAGAGGTAAGGGTGTGATCAAGGTAGAACACCAGAGACAGAGAAAAATGAAAGGATTCAAGAGATTTTAAGGAGTGTTGACCTGCAGACTCACAGGATGAGGGGGCGAGAGGAGCCTGATGACTGCCAGCTGACCCTGGCATGGGAGACTGGAAGGATGGCACTCACTGAGATGAAGAACGTCACAGGGAAAGCTGGTGTGTTTGGAGCGATGAGTTCCATTTAGATTTGATGAACTTCAGGTTCCTGTGAAACGAGCGAAGGCTTGGAGCGTGGGTAAACACAGATGTGTTGGGTTCTATTTTATAGCTCTCTGATGGGTGAAATGTTTTTTCCCCCAGATTGTGTTATTACCACCCAGTTTATCTAGGAGTTACCAAGAATCATTTTTCTTCATTTTTTCCTCCTGGTGTATCTTTGGGGGAAGTGTTTAAAGTACTTAAAATAGATGTAAGCTCAGGAGCTAGTAGATTAAATGGGCTGACAGTCCAAATGACATCAGCCAGGAGAACCCACTGCCTTTAATAAGTAGTTGATGGGAACCATGCACTTTAGCTGGGAAATGAAAATGCCCCCCCTTGTCATAATTAATCTTGAATTATGCCAGTTTGAACTATGTGAGATGTCCAAGTGCTACTCCTCTCCTAAGGTGGGATGCCTCTGTAAATGTGTTAAGATATGCAGACTGGTGGACGACATGACCCTGTCTTCCCTGCAGGTTCAGCGGTATGAGGCAGCATCCACAATTTATGGACCACACACTCTGTCTGCTTACATCCAGCTCTTCAGAGTCCTTGCTAAGGCCATTGCTACGGTAATCAAAAATTGTATGCATGTGTGTCTCAGAGGTGGGGGATACAGAGGGAAGCAAAAAAGAACCTTAGCTGTGAATGTACAGTTTTTAAAAAAACCTTTATATTTAAAAAATAATATACATTATTATTATTTTATATATAATATGTATATTTATGGCTATATATGTATGTATATACATATGTGTGTGTGTATATGTGTATGGCTATGAAGCATTCCTAAGAAATGAGACAGTAATTTTAGATTTAGTAAATGCCTTTTGGTTGTCATAGCTTTTTTCATATGTTATCTTATATAATCCTCACAATCATTATGTGAAGTATGGAAGTCATCACTTTTCCCCTATTTTTCAGATGAGCAAATAGGTTCAGAGATGATAAGTGATCAGGCTTATTATCACTGGAACCAGGAGGTGAATCAGCACTCTCTAATCCTGGCTAGCTTCTCTCCAGTCACTTCAAGAGCTGAGTGGGTCATCAATTCTGAGATGCCCATTTTTCCTGTTATTACATCTCTGAAATGGGGATGCATCTTCCAGTCAGTCCTCTTACGATTATAACTGGTAGCATGATTTTACTTTCCTGGTGGTTCAAGAATAATAATAGTTGTTATAGTCAACAGAATCTTAGATTTGATGAAGTTCAACAGTACCTGGGAATGCACATACATATTATATCTACCTAAGATACTCACACCTAAGCAACTTGACCTAAAGGAACTTCACTTGTGGAAATCTTTCCTTTGAAAACAGTTGTTTATGAGGCTGTACTCTGTTGTCAGATTATTAGTCAAGAAGCAGGATAAAGAGTTAAAATAATAAACAGACCATTCTGTAATAGCACAAAAGCCCCAATAAGGCTGTGAAATAGTTTCAGCATAGCAGAGATAATAAATGCCTTTCACAGAAAGAGCTTGGACATATTAAACGGAAACAAAAGGCACTGCTGTTTCTATAGGTCAAACAGTTGAAGATTGGCAATGTCACGTGCCTCCACCTAATTAGTTGCTTAGTGTGTGTTTGAAGTTTCAATACAAGGTATTAGGATATAGTTTAATTGTTTCATCCTGATGTTCTTAATTTTAGATTTGATACTTTTTTCAAAGAAGAACTATTTTATTTTTCCTAATAGAAGCTGTAATTACTTGTAGAATATTCAAATTATACAGAAAAAATATAAACTTATAACTCATCCCTAGAAAGGACTACTGTTTAACTTTCTTTGTAGGCATAGGTCCATAGCTCTTCCCACGGAAATGGATTCCTCAAATTTTATAGTGACATTTAGGAATAAAAGTATGAATCATTTTGTGGAAATTATTTCACAGAATTTCATGGTTATGTATCTAAGACTAGCTGCAGGATCTTAAAACTACTGAGAATCTCCGAGCCTATATTCTCATTTGTAAAATGGAAATGATAACAGGTTACATCCTATTGTAAAGATTAACTATATAAAGTAATTATGAAAGTACATTAAATACCTATAAAGGGCTATTTAAATTTGAGGTTTTTGCATTAAATTTAGCATTTTGATGACATTATGGAAGGTAGCAAATTTTGTGGAAAATACAAATGAAAACAGTCAGGATACAGACAGACCTTAACCTTTAAATTAAAAATATATTTATTATATTATTTAATCAGCACAGAGGAGAATTTAGGAAAAAACCCTGGTACTGATTCTAGATAAAAGAGGCTCAACACTTTTTTAAGATTTAGAAGAATGATTACAGTGTCATGTTACAAAGGCTTATCAGGTGTTGGGCTCCTTTGCAAAGTCACACAGGTAAAAATTGGTTGGCCTAGAGTCTGAAGCTGTGTAGCTTGCTTCCCCATTTACACTCTGATCACTGAACTATACTGCCCAGGGGAATGAAAGTGTTGCTATGACCGAAACTTTCTTCTAGTGACAAAAGTTTAAATTATGCACACCTAGGCTCACATTTTAGCAAACCTCCCCTCGCATTTTGTCAAAGTAGTTAGGTCTTGGAGGCAGAGGGATAGGGAGGGATGGATTCCTTTAATGAAGGCTTTTCTGGGGCTGGGAATCTTGGGAAAGTGTCTTTGCCTCTATGTTGTGCCCTCCTTAAGCAAATGTTCTCTGTTCTAGGACACAGTAGCCAATCTGAGCAGAGGTCCAGAGCCTCCATTTTTCAAACAACTGATAATTCCACTAATTCCTAATATTGCGGACAAAGCACCAATGGGCAAGAATTTTGGGGATGTCCTGCAGCCATTGAATCCTAAGTACAGAGTGGTAAGATTCACAAAGAGATCTTGGAATGCTTCAGAGAAGCCTGTGTTTGTGGATGACAAGGCAGGCAGGGGCAGGATGTGGGTGGGGGTGGGAATGGGGAAGGGAGGGGAGAGATGTTGTCAATGGCAGCATCTGCCTCTGATGATGCCACAGATCGTCAGCTGTTAGCAACAATAATTTTGGTGATCGTTCTTATCTCTGCAGAGGCTCTGCAAACATGATAATGGGGAAATAATTATTTTCCAGGTGGTAATTATGTAAAATTGAATTTCTAAAATCCAAATTATTCTTTTTCTTCTTAAATGGATGGTCATGGAATCATTCATTAGAACTCAGGAAAGTTGTCTCTTAAGTCAAGGATAGGAAAGGCACGTAGAAATGAATCAGGATTTGTACCACTGTTATAATATGTTAACTGTCTTTCAACTTATATACAATGTTCTTCAAGTTTGCTAAATTATGTATTAGTTCTAATAGATTTTTTTGGGGGGGAGAGTTGGAGTCCTTAAACATTTCTATGTATAATATGATGTTATTTGTGAATAAAAACAGGTTTAACAATTGCTTTTTGGATACCTTTAGTTTTCCCACTCTTATTGCACTGGCTAGAATTTCTAAAAACAATGTTGAATAGAAGTGGTAACACTGGCCATTCTTGTTTGTAATCCTCGGAGGAAAAGTGTTCAGTCATGTGTAACTTTTGTTGTCTAGGATTCTTTCTGTTTCCTTCTCTTGCTGATTTGTTGAGAGTTTTTGCAAGGAGTGGTTACTGGATTTTTTTCAGATGCTTTTCTCTACCTACTGAGATGATCATGAGGTTTTTGTTTTCCATTCTATTAATATGGTATATTGCATTAATTGACTTTCAGATACTAAATACATATTCATTAGTAATGGTATATAATCATTTTTATATGTTGTTGAATTTGGTTTGGTAATATTTTGCTAAAAGGTTTTGTGCTCATCCCCATGAGTGATATTTGCTAACTCTTTTCACATGTTGACTTTGTCGGGGTCACTCTGGTCACAAGGAATGAGTGAGGGAGTGTTCCCTCCTGATTTTCTGCACATGTGTGCAGAAGATTGGTATCATTTCTTTTTTAAATATCTGATGAGATTTATTACCAAAGCCATAAGAACCTGGGCTTCTCTTTATGACAAAATTTTAAATTACTAATTCATTTCCTTTAGTTGGTTTAGGCCTATTCAGATTTTCTGTTGTTTTTAGATATCTGTATTTTTCTAAGAATTTGGGTGCAGAATTTATTTAGATATCTGTATTTTTCTAAGAATATAGTGTCTTATTTTCTCAGATGATATATATATATATATATAGTGTCTTATTTTCTCAGATCTATAATATGCATCTTAACTAAATTACAACCTACTTCAATATAATAACTTAATTCTGAAAAACATAAAGAGATTTGTCCAATATATCTCTTTCCCCTTTCCCATCCTTGTGATATTATCACATGTATTATATTTATATAAAAATGAAATACAGTGTTTTAATTTTTGTTTTATACAATCTTATACAAGCCTTTATACAAGCCTTTTAAAGATGTTAAGAGAATATATGGAAAATTACCTCCATATAATACTGATTTACCCACATATTGACCAGTTCTAGTGCTTTTTATTTCTTTTAAGAATTTGAATTGGCCGTGGCTGGTGTGTCTCAGTGGATTGAGTGTCAGCCTGTGAACAAAAGGATCACTTGTTCAATTCCCAGTGAGGGCACATGCCTGTGTTGCGGCCAGGTCGCCACTAGGGGCCACACGAGGCAATCACACATTGATGTTTCGCTCCCTCTCTTTCTCCTTCCCTTCTCTCTAAAAAATAAAATCTTAAAAAAAAAAAAAAAGAATTTGAATTAACATATAGCATCATTACCTTTCAGCCTGGAGGACTTCCTTTAGTATTATTTTTTATGACAGTTTGCTAACAAGAAATTCTTTCAACTTTTGTTTATCTGGGATGTCTTTATTTTTTTATCTTTGAAGAATAGTTAGATGGCCTTCTTGGTTGAGAATTTTCTTTCTTTTATCACTTTGAATATGTTATCCTATTGTTTTCTGTCCTTCACTCTAATGAGAGACCAATTGTTAATCTTATTATAGTATTCCTCCCTGTAGGTAATGAATCATTTTTCTTTTGCTGCTTTCAAGATTTTTTCCCTTCTGCCACAAGTTTGCTACAATGTATATAAATGTGAAATACTTTGTGTGTATCCTACTTGGGATTTGTGCAGTTCCTTGGATCTGTAAGGTAATGTTTGTCAAATTTGGGAAGTTTTTGGCCATTATTTCTTCAAAAATTTTTTTGTCCTTTTATCTATTTTCTGTAATTCTAGGGCTTCTGTTTCATGAATTTTGGTTTTGTTGATGTTGTTCCATATGTTTCTGAGGCTCTGTTAATTTTTCTTTTATCTTCTCTCTATTCTTCAGATAGGACACTTTGTATTGATGCATTCTAGTTCACCTGTCCTTTTCTCTGTCATCTCATATTTGATATTAAGCCCATATAGTGATTTTTCACTTCATTGTTGTGATTTTCAACTCCAGAATTTCCAATTGTTTTTTTAATTACTTCTCTTCATTGAGGTTCTTTATTTGTTAAGTCATTATCATCCCACTTTCCTTTAATTCTTTAAACATAATTTATATTAGTTCTTAGAACATTTTGTAACAGCTATTTTAAAGACTTTGACTGCTAACACAAGATCTGGGTCACAGAGAGGCAGTTTTAGTTTCTGCTTTTTTTTCTTAGTATGGCCGCTAATTTCTTGTGTGTATATATCATAACATTTTGTTGAATACTGGATATTTTTTGATACATTGTGGCAACTCTAGCTTTACCTCTCAGTTACAGAATTATTGCTTTTTTTGCTTGCTCATTTAAAACTTGATTAAATTAATAAAGTCTGTCTCTCTTGCAATGTGTGACTGCTGTTATCTGCTCAGCTCTTTTTTTTTCTTTTTTGTACTTTTAAGTCTGGCTCTCATGGAGTTGACGCTGTGATTACATCACTTAATGTTCAGCCAGATGTTGGTTAGAGTTTGTGCTTAGATACCTCGGGGAATAAGAATTTCAACCTCTGCTGATAGATTTATGTGGGCTGGTGTGTATATTTAAACTTCAGACTATTTTCCAGTTTCCTACAGATTTTAATTTCCACTGGGCTCTCTTATGTTTCCTCTGTGTGTTTAATTTCCACTGGGCTCTCTTATGTTTCCACAAAGGCTCGTTGGCCAGGGATGTGTGGGTGGTTTTGGGCCCACTCTGGTCTTTTGTGTGAATGCTCTTAGCCTCGATCAGTCCAGGATAGGAGGAGAGCTTATCAAGAACACTGTGGTTATTTTACCTCCCCCAGACCTCTTAAATCCCTGACTAGTCCAACAGTCTAGCCATTAACCCTCAGTGTTTGTTCCAAATCAAGTGAGTTCCTTCGGGCTGCAGAGGAAAGCTGCTGATTCCATGGCCTTCTCCACTCTGGTTGAATTACAGTGCCAAGAGGATGGGGGCCACCCTGTTAAGAACACCAAAGACTTGTGCTCTTTTTCCCTCAAGTTTAGTAGTTTTAAGGAATAAACATTTTTCAGTTTTTGGTTGATACCAGAAATGCCAGGATGGTTATTTTTGACAGTTCTGTCTACATATATGGTTGCTTTTTGGGGGAGAGGACACATTGACCTCCATTCTGTCATGGCAGAAGTGCCTGTACCCCTTCCTTTTTTTTACTGTTGTTCAAGTACAGTTGTCTCTATTTTCCTGCCACCACTTTCCCCTGCGCCACCCCCCCACCTCCCACCCTCCATCCTTCCCCCCTCTGGCTTTGTCCATGGGTCCTTTATACATGTTCCTTGACAACCCTCCCCCTTCTTTCCCTCATTATCTCCCTTCCTTTTGGATTGGCATTTTGGATCTGTAGTAGGGTTGTTTTTCATAGTTAAGATGATTGAGTAAACGGAATTGTGAATGTAGAAAAATATCAAGGAGAAGAATACTTCTAGGATTAGGATAATCTGGCTAACCAGGTACCAGAAATAACATTTAGTTTTTAAATAAACCATAATACTGGCTGAAGGGCCAATTGCTCTTATAACTGATATATGGATTTTTTTCAGGAGATTCTAATTGATTGTTGTTGGCACATTTTGCTAACTGCTGGTAAGACTGGCTAATTTGGTAATCTCACTGGTGAGAATGAGTCAAAGGAGATAAAATGAATTGATGACAGTAATCCAGAGTTAACAGCAAAGTCCATGATTGAGCAGCACATCATCTCTGTTCAGAAGGTCAACACTGATTCTGAATCCGTGGAAAGTTTTTATTTAAAAAGTGTTTTTAATGTGAGCTAGGTCTTAGAGGGTGAGTAGGAGTACTCACCATCTCTGGGGTGTATAGATGGGAAAGGGCTTAAGGTGGAAGAGTGGGTGGAAACTTATCTGTAAAGAGTCTTGTGTACCATGGTAAGCGATGGGAGCATATTTATTTGTTTGTTATTTTAAAAATACCTTTATGGATGTATAAGGTAAGGTAAATGCACACCCTGTCACTCCATCTTGTATCTTATATGTGTAAGTCATCTATGGAAACTTTTGGCTGCTCTTATTTAATTTAGTCCACCTCCTACATGTGTGTGGGAGGGAGGTATAAGAAAATATCAAAGGCTGAAGAAGACACTTTAATATGCTGTCATGAATATAAACTGTAGGTCTGCATTGTCATTGATACCTGAGTCCACCAGAGGAAAATTCACTAGCAAAAATTCTGGAGCAATTTGCTGGCCAAAAATACCTGTATCCATTGTTGCGAGGGTACTGTATCTAGTATTCACAGAAGATAATCACTTGATTAAATAGAATAAAATGTATACAGGTACTCAAAATCCTAGAATATTTCATAAATAATGGCCC
Organism: Anoura caudifer; assembly: GCA_004027475.1. Lineage (NCBI taxonomy): Eukaryota > Metazoa > Chordata > Mammalia > Chiroptera > Phyllostomidae > Anoura > Anoura caudifer. The sequence goes on along the minus strand of PVKU01009023.1, from coordinate 28,151 downwards.
AAAGATATGTACAGCAAAAATACTTTTATTAGAACTCATAAAATAAATTTTTGTTTTCAGGGAGATGTTGCCGAAGTTACATTTGTAGGCGCTAACCCAAAGAATTCAGCAGAAAACCGGGTAAGCATCAATGATTCTTTTTACAAGTTTAAATGCACCTTTTAGCCTTTCATTCACTTGAATATTTCTTTAGAGATTAACAACAGGAAGGCAAAATGTTCCAACATGCTTTACATCTTTTTTCATCTAATTTTGTAGGTGTGAGAAAATTTTCAGTGGGAACAGTTAATGTGGAATTGAGCCTGGTGAAAAAGCACACAGGAAACCTTTAACTGTCTTTACTTAGGACCACATATAACACAATGTATGGGAACTGTCTTGTCTGTTGAGATGTAAATTTGTGTAAAATCCCATTTATGTATTCCAATTTAGAAATTCCACTAAATTTGGAAAAGTAATCAAAGGGTGAAGAATGAAGTGTTCCCTTGCCTCCTCCTTACTTCCTCTTTGGCTCCTCTCCTCCTGCACCACTGCCTGGCCCTGCCTCTGCTCCTGCGGAGAGATCATGGGACCCTGTGTGGGGCACGCTCCTGGCTGGGAGCCTGGACCCATGCGTTTTACTTTGTCTTGCATTCTGAGTTTCCCTACTCTTTGCTACTGGCCATACTAGAGAGTTATGTATTAATCTTGAAAAATGACAGGTCTAACGTAAAAACAGATAATATAGGAGTGCCTAAGGTAGAATGTGAAAGGCTCCTCTATTCGTAAACCTTTTTAGAGGTAATCACTGTTAATAGTTTGTTACATATCATTTTATATTTTTTGTTTTATTATATATGTATGATAAAGTATATACATATAGATATTCTTTATATACATCTATGTATATATAATATCTATGAATAAAATGAAGTGATTTTACTCCTCTGCAGCTCTCTTAGAATGTTCTTATAAATATACGAGCAATAAACAGACACATTGTAGTTGTAAAAATTCAAAGAATAAAGGAATATAGAGGAAGAAGCGTATATGAAAGTGATTTCAAGGTCAGATTTTTTTTAATGTGGCTAAGGATACGTTCACTCTGTTGATAAGCGATCTTTCCTAGGTCCATTGTCACTTACACCCCAAAACAGCTTTCTTCTAAATGAAGCTTTCCACTTGTATTCATTAAAATATATTGCTGTTGATAACAATTGCAGCAATATGACATTGTCAAAAGGGCATTGGGGAAAAATGTTCTGCTGCTTGGATAATTAACACGTACTTGTTTGAAATAACTCCTCTAGGCATTCAAGCTGTGCCAGAATATTTACATGTTCATCACATAGCTTTTCTGAGGACAGCCAAGTGTCGTAGTAAAACTGTAGGCTTAGCTGCTATTTGATATCCTTAGGGTGAAGAAATATTGATACTATCATCATTATTGCCACAAAGCAGCAGAAGAAAAAAATTCTTAAAGTGCTACAGTTAGAATAATATTAATTTCTAAGAAGCTTCTGGGACTGGGCACAAAACAATTTCTCATACCCTTTATTAGTAATAATTATCATATCCTCATCACTATCTAATGCTCACTATTCACAGGTATTATGCTAAGTACTTTATATACATCACCACATGAGCAGAATACGATGTTTGCTACCATCCAATGAGTTACATTTTATCATCCCAATTTTACTTAGGCCTGGAGAGATTAAGTAACTTGCATTAACTAATTGCATACCTGGAGGTGATTAAGGCCAGGAGGTGGGGAAAGGATAGTAGTATGATTCAGATATGCAGTGGCCTAGACTCGGTCTCTGATCTGTGCTCTAGACTCAGGAACCTGGGCCCACTCTGTTTTCTACCCCATCCAAAACTCCCCAGTGTTCCTCTGCCCTAAATGGCCAGAAGCAGTTCTCCTTACAAGTCACCGTGGTTATGAAAATTTCTTTACTGAATATAATCCATCAGTTGAATAACTAGAAAAATATTTGAAATGATCTTTTGTCACAGATGCAATTAAGTGATCCATTCACAAAAGTTTATTTGAATACCTGTAAATGGCAGGTATAATGGGCTGTGAAGGACAAAGGTGTGAATTAGACATAAGCCATGCCCTTAAGGGCCACAATATAAAGATTTTTATGGAAAAAGAGGAGATTTATAGCTTTTATATCTTTTGATTTGTTATATTATTCAAATCTGTGCTTTATTTGAAGCCGAATTCTTGGTCTGAAATAATTTATTATAGCAATTTTCCATTGGGAAAATAAAACTTGCTTATGATGAGCTTTCTAGAAATGCATGATGAAATATAGGAATTTCTTTTAGCACCCCAGGACAAGGAGGATTTATACATTCTTTTCAATTTTTTCACTTGGGAAGGTATATTTACTAATAATGCATATACCTGGAGATGGAGAGATGAGGAGGCTTTCCCATTTTCTCTCCTAAACTGTGAGGTGACTAGAGAAACTCTTGGAATATAGATCAATATACATGACATGAAAAGGTTTGACTTATGCCTTTTTTTTCCTCTTCATCACATTACATACCCTTCTTTTTAAAATTATACTTTATTGATTATGCTATTACAGTTGTCCCATTTCTCCCCCATCATTCCCCTCCACCCTGCACACCCCCTCCCACCCACATTCCCCCCTTTAGTTCATGTCATGTGTCATAAGTTCTTTAGCTTCTACTTTTCCCACACTATTCTTGCCCTTCCCCTATTTTCTACCCACCATCTCTGCTACTTATTCTCTGTACCTTTCCCCCTCTCTCCTCTTCTCACTCCCCTGTTGCCAACCCTCCATGTGATCTCCATTTCTGTGTTCCTGCTCCTGTTCCACTTGTTTGCTTAGTTTGCTTTTGTTTTAGGTGTGGTTGTTCATATCTGCGAGTTTGCTGTCTTTTTACTGTCCTATTTTTGATCTTCTTTTTCTTAGATAAGTCCTTTAACATTTCATATAATAAGGGCTTGGTGATGATGAACTCCTTGAACTTATCTGAGAAGCACTTTATCTTCCCTTCTATTCTAAATGACAGCTTCACTGGATAGAGCAATCTTGGATGTAGGTCCTTGCCTTTTGAGACTTCAAATACTTGTTTCCAGCCCCTTCTTGCCTGTAAGGTCTTTTTTGAGAAATCAGCTGACAGTCTGATGGGAACTCCTTTGTAGGTGACTGTCCCCTTATCCCTTGCTGCTTCTAGAATTTTCTCCTTCATTTTAATCTTGGGTAATATAATTATGATGTGCCTTGGTGTGTTCCTCTTTGGGTCCAACTTCTTTAGGACTCTGTGAGCTTCCTGGACTTCCTAGAAGTCTATTTCCTTTGCCAGATTGGGGAAGTTCTCCTTTATTATTTTTTCAAATAAGTTTTCCACTTGTTGCTCTTCCTCTTCTGGTACCCCTATAATTCGGATGTTGGGACATTTAAAGATGTCCTGGAGGTTCCTAAGCCTCTCCTCATTTTTTTGAATTCTTGTTTCTTCATTCTTTTTTGTTTGGTTGTTTCTTTCTTTCTTCTGGTCCACTCTATTGATTTGAGTCCCAGTTTTCCTCCCATCACTATTGGTTCCCTGTGCGTTTTTCTTCATTTCACTTATTGTAGCCTCCATTTGTTCCTTTAATTTGTGACCAAAATCAGCCAATTCTGTGAGCTTCCTAATCACCAGTGCTTTGAACTGTGCATCTGTTAGGTTAGCTATCAGTGCTTTGAACTGTGCATCCGATAGGTTGACTACCTCTTGGTCACTTAGATGAATTAGCTCTAGGGCCCCTATCTGTTCTCCTGTTTGAGCCATCCTTGTTTTTTTTTTTTTTTTTCCCCTGTATGGTTGTGGCTGTTATGTAGTAAGGGGCAGAGCCTTAGGCGTTCACCAGGGCAGGGCAACCCAGTTGCTGGGTTGTGACACTGGATGTGGGGACGGGATCCAAGAGGGAACAATGGCGCTTGCTTTGCTGTCTCACGGACTCCAGTCCCCTCTGCCACTTTCCCCAAGCAAATTGGGTCCTCCTGGTGCTGATTTCCATGTGGGCAGGCTTGATGTTGTAGGACCCTGTGGGTCTCTCCAAGGAACTCTCCTGTGAGGCTGGGATTCCCTCCTGGCACCCCAACTCCCACAAGTGTTCTCAGTTGGTGCTTTTTAGGCTTTATTCCAGGTGCTGGGGCCCTGCACTGCGCAGTCTGTCTCATTGCCCATTTTCACCTGGTTTATCTGAGTGTGAATGTATGACCATGGTCAGCCGCTTTGTGTGTCTCGCTTGGTCTGCTCATTGCCTCCCTGTGCCCAGGACCACCAGCTACCACTTCTTCCCGCCGTGACCCCTCTTTGCCAGCCACCAACTCTGCCCCTCTTACCAGTCCAGGTGAATTGTTGTTGGACTTCCATCCAATTCAATCCTCTATATTTTGGTTGGTTTTTTTTTTTTTTGTTCTATATTTTCGTTGTCCTTAATATTGGTTGTGAGAGGAGGCACAGTGTGTCCACCTATGCCTCCATCTTGGCCCGATGTGACTTATGCCTTTTTTAAACATCAAAGTTTATTTTGTCTCTTCTCTGCCCTAATTTCCAAAATTTGCTATCTGCTCTGAAATTATGTTATTCAATTTTCTTTAAAAAGTCATGGATTTTAATAGAATGAACAGACTAACATTGTGAAAATATTGCATAGACTATTAAGAGGAACACCTAAGAGTTTGGATGAAATGCTGACACATTTTTACTCAAGGTACTGGTAAGTTAGCGTGAAGTCAGCAAGGGGTGTCATGACAGACACATGCTTCTGTGACTGTTAAGTGTCTGATCAGGTATATTAATTGCATTTCAGACCCATCAGACTTTCCTCACTGTGGAGAAATATGAGAATTCTTCAATGGGATGGCAGGTGGTACATAATGATGCCTCCTGGGAGACTCGGTGAGCATGTCTATTGAATATTTTGTCTTTCAAGCCTTGAAAACAGCTTGTTAGTGATGTAGGGAAGATAAATGGGAAGACTGGCTCAGTACATGATATTAATGATACCAAATTTCCAGCTGTCTGGCCATATTTCGTTGATTTATTAGACTTCAATTCCATTTTTCTACAAAACTGCGATGTATGCTTTTGTAAGATTAGGTGCTAAGGAGGTTATGGCCTCCATTCTTATAAACATCTGTTAGTTTTTTCCCACGGTCAAAGACATTATTCCTAAAAGCTGTCTAGCCTTCTTGCAAATTGGTTGAAAGGAGTGCTGGGTGAAGGCAATGAGATATCTCTGTAGAGCCTGACATTCCTTCTGGAAAAATAACAAGTCATACCCAACATGTGCTGTGTGCTTGTATGTGGTCAATGATTCTTCACTTGAATGACGTAAACACAAGAGGCTGAGTGTTTAAGTCTTTCTGACTCAAGAAAGAAATATGCTCACGGAGTTTCTTCCCAGGGCCCTATTGCTGTGGCTTTTGTTACCACATACAGTGCCTGAGCTGAGTAGGTATTTTGAAGATTTAAAAGTGTGTCTAAAATAAGAGAATGTTTCATTCCCAACTTTACAAATTTCACCACAGGTCAGTGGCATGGAAGTGGGGGAAAAACCAGGCAACTGGTTTCTAATTCAGATAACCTTAAATGAAGTGATGACTTGTATGTTGGTTTGGCTCACATGGTTGACTGAAAATAGAGATTTGACTGTGTTGTGGTCCATTTGATAGATGTACATTAGTATGGGCATGCTTTCTCTTCTCATCTTAAGGACCCCGGGGTCCAGGTGGTTTAGAAACAAGTAATAAATACATATTTATTGTTAGCATAAGGTTATACAGAGAGTAAAAAGGGGTAACTTATCTTCAAAAGCCCAAAATCAGAATAGCAGTCAACACTGAGATTACGTATAGCTCTCTGCCTTGCTCAGCAGCAGCAGTGCCATCCACTGTTTGTTGAGAGCACAGGGCTTATTGCTGAGAAACACAGAATGTCAAGCACACCCATACCTAATGCTGAAGGGATTTGCTCTCTGCTTAACTGAGGCTATCAGTCCGTTGGCCCGCTGTGTCTTCCTGTATCCCGAAGAGTACCTGAACACTGTGTCATGGTCTGTAAGGACCAGTGTGTCTGGCTCCATCTGTTCCTACCGTCTCAGCCACACTTCCGCAGTTTACCATTCCCCGATTCCACTGACCTGCATTCTGTTCCTTGGCTGTACCAAGTTTGCTACCGCTTCAGATACTTTGCACGCTCTGTCTTCTCTGCCTAGAATGTTCTTCCTCTAAACATGTGTGGGTTCAGTTTAAATGATATCTCCTTAGAAATACTGCTGCCCTACTTTCTTCATTTCACGTATCATTTTAAAAATCATTGTGGTTTTTTTGCTTACTGCCTTTCTTCTATTACCAAGAAACACAGAAACTGTGGACCACATCTGTCTTGCTCCATGAAACTTAGGACCATGTCTATCTTGCTCATAAGTGTATCCTCAGAATAGAGGCTAGCACATATGCTCATGAAATATATATTTTAACAAATGAATCTAGATGTGAAAGGAAGTGTCAGTCGAAGCACAAGATGACAGGGGCTAAAAGGATGGTATAGGAGTTCTAAAGCAAGAGACATCTGTGTTGTGAATATCAGGTAAGATTTCCTGGGGTGAACTGAGTGTAGGTAGTTAGAAAGGTGGATCAAGCAAAGGTATTTCTACAAATGGCTATTCCTTAAAGGTCTTCTTCTAGAGTCTAGAATCTAGAAACTAAGTATTTATGTCTGGTTTGTTCATTGCTATACACTGAATATGTAGACTAGTGCCTTGCTTATGGTAGGTACTCCCTGAATGTTCATTTAATGAGTCATATTTTTTCCCTAAGCACACATTTTGTAAGAGTAAAATCTGGTTTGTTTGTTTGCTTCTTACCAACAGTTTCTATTGGCACAAGGGATTACTGGGTCATAGCAATGCAACGATACAATGGCATATTCCAGACACTGCCCAGCCTGGAATCTACAGAATAAGATACTTTGGACACATTCGGAAGCAGGACTTTCTCAAGCCCGCTGTCATACTTTCATTTGAAAGCACTTCCTCTGCTTTTGAAGTTGCAACTACTTAGTGAAAAGTTGACACAGCATTTAAAGGATAGCATTTGCTCTGTATAAATTACGTAACTGACTTCATATGAATGTAAGACATGATGATGACTCTATAGTTTTCCCAGTTTGAAGTTTACTGCTAATGGGACAGAGGTGTGTTGTGGGTGTGTGCATGGCTGTGTGCATGTGTGTGATCGGTGTCTGTTCCATTTACCTTGCTCTAGCAGTTTTGTACCTCATGGTCTACAGCATTATTTCCCTTGGGAACTTGTGACTGTTTAAAGCAATAGTTCCCCCAACATAAAACCTCGGAAATGTTAGTAAGAGTGGTTGAAGATGTGTGAACAGACTTTAGACTATTTATTTATAGAATTATTGAATGTTAGCACTGGAAAAGTTTAAACAGATCATCTAGTTTGAGCCTTCATTTTGCAGGCAGAAAAATGAAATTTTATGAATTTAAGGTTAGCATGAAGCTACCGGACATTCCCCCCAGTTGCAATTAAAAATATCATGTGAACAATGACCATAAATATATAGGCCCAGTTGGAGAATGTAGCATGAAAATTAGCATGCCAGTTTTTCTATATTGAGCACAGCCACTCAAAGCAGTCACTCGCAGCTCATATGCCCAACCCGGATTTGTTGTTGATGCTCAGATCATTTCTGGGATTGCCTTCGAGCCCACTTACAGAAAGTGAGATGTGATATTTTGATCATGCCTTGTGTTTCCCTAAGTGCCCTTATCCCACTAAATGTGTCTCTTAGTCCTAAGATTTGTTCTCAGTGATTTTGACTATTTTCACTAATCAAATTTACCACACATCGTTGTTATTAGTGTGGATCTTAAAAAAGTGATATTGACTTGGAAGGGAGTCCTCAAAGGGGAGGCTCCAAATTCACTTTATTTGTTCTTTTATTGCTCATTCACTCACTCATGGACCCAATCAATAATCAAATATTCAAGGCTTATGCTCATACTCAGCATTGTACAAGTATCTGGTACAGTGATGGTGAGCTCAGTTAGTGAGATCATGTTTGGGATGCATGTATAAGTGTCAAAGGTGACTGGTTTTTTTGAAGGAGAAAATAATCAATTCAATACACAAATTCTGGGTAGGCATTTAAAAATCAGTAATCTTCAAGTCACTCCTTGTATATCTTCTGTGTTGGGTACTCTAATTTTGGAGGAAAGAGACTCCAGACAGTTTGGAAAAAGCTATTTTGAAGTTATTTTGGGTCATTAAGAAATACTTAGCCTAATGTCCCAAAGAATGAGATGTGACAATAGGACATTGATTGCCTGACAGTATTAATTGCATTTAAAGTTATCCAAGTTAACTAGGAGCTTGCAGGCTGTAAAATAAACTTCCAAAAACCAAGTCGTGCTTTTGCATGTATGTAAAACATTCAGCAATTTAGGGAAAAATCAACCCTTATTTCAAAAACAAACTTTAAAGTTTGAAAATAGTAATGGTATTAATAATGGTAATATTACCATCCATGTATGTAAGACTTGAACACGCATTGGAATGAACCTGGAACACGTTTTGATGAGTCAGCACTCTGCCTTACAGGTACCACAGTGCTTCGCTGGAGCATGAAAGGACACCATAAAGAGGCTGATCTGATCTGTTAATGTCAAAACATAGATTCAATCTGTGTCTGTGGCTGCGGCTCTTTGGAGCCAAACCATGTGGAGAAATCCCCTGAAACTGATGGAGAATGTGGAAACTGATGGAGGGGTTAGATTGGAGGGAGAATTCTTTTGGAGATTTTGATTCTGGTGTCAAAGTGTCTGTGTTTTATTTGTTGTACTCCATTTACTCTAGTTTTAAGGATGCTGTGACTTCTTTGAAAAGTACTGTATGATCCCTCTATATTTTTCAATGAGTACAATATAAATTGTCAATATTGAACAGAATATTTAATAAAATAATTACCTTTGGGAAAGTATTTTCTAATGAGAAGTGATGAAGACAAATGAACACTTTTGTTTTTTCTTTTTAAGAAGTGGAACGAATGGTGATGGATCCCATGTAAATCAGGTTGGAAAGCGATATAAATGACCTGTGTAAGTAACCCACCCAAAACCACTTCATCAGTTCCTTCCTGCCCTCCAAAGAGTTACTGCTGGCAAAATACATATGGTTGACACTTTTTTACAACTAGGGCAACTGTGAGTTTCCTAGGCAGGTAGTTAATTGTAAACTTGTTTTATAAACCAATTCTAAACAAAGAGGCTAAGAATGAATGTAGTTGTGAATATCTTTTTCCCATTTACTCTCTTAATTCTTCTCCAGTGTAAGCAAGTGCTCATCCTTTTCTAATATCCGTATATAGGTAATCTTTAGCCAGAAGATTTCAGCATTACATGATATTTTTCATGTCTCTAGTTCTTCCAAATAGTATTTTTGGTTCCCAGGTATCCTGATCTGACCTTTATATTGGCTTTTGAAAATTCATGTTGTATGGAGAACCAGAGAGGGAAATTTGCGTATTTACCACAGGATTAGTTAGAATGCATTCAGCTATAACTAAGAAACTATTCCTGATCAACAGGGACCCAAACACTAAAACCACTTACAATGTCCTGCAGCACAGATGACAACTTCAGGTTTGGGGTAGCCACTCAATGATGGCACTGGCTTATATATTTTTTAATCAACTAAAGATATGTAAGTGTAACCATTCCTTTTTTTTTTTTATTCTGGCTGAACTTCTACTTTTTAAAAATAGGTCATTGAACTTTCATTTTATTTTTATATTTTTTAACCCCCTTATACATCACTCCCCCCTGCAATCACCACATGGTTGTCCATGCCCATAAGTCCTTTTTCCTTTTTGCTCAATCCTTCCACCCCAAGCCTCCCCACCCTTGGCTGTCATCCTGCTTTATATGTATGAGTCTGAGGCCTCTTCTCTTAACATATTAACTTTAACTATTAGTCTTATCCCCTCAATTGAAAGATGCCTAGGACAACCTTGTGTCTTCATAGAATTGCATGAAGCAGCAAAAAGGAAGAATAGAATTCTCAGAACCTATTTTTTGGAAGGAAGAAAATATTTGTAGAACCACAAGTAGAATTTCCCTCACATTTTATTATCCAGAACTGTGTCATGATGGCAGTTTTAGCCTCTGGAGAGGGAGGCGAATTCTCACAGCAAGAAAGAAGGGATGGTGGAAGTAGCTGTTCTCTGAGTGTGTCAGCCCAAATATGTTTGTTGTGCTGCACCTTTAGAAACTTATTTCTCAATCCTACTATATGTTCATCAGGGTCAGCTATTCTACATCTTGTCACCAGGAACTCAGGCTGAAGGAGCTCCCATTCAAAGCCTACTTTTTTGATTAAGGAACAGGGATATATGCTTCCAGGATTGGGGGATGTAAACATGGGGAATCATGCACAAGCTCTTAAACCTTCCACTTGGATGTGATACAAATCAGTTTTCACATCTTACTGGGTTAAGGATAGAGCAGTCTATTTGTGACCAGCCTTAACGGTGACCGCAAAAGGCAAACCATCCCATCTCTATCCAACTTAATGGCTCTTTGAAATGATTGGAGTTAGTTTTATTTTAGGAAATGTAGTTTAGAAAAGACCACATCTTGGAACCGTGATGATGACAGTACTTACTTTCTGTATTGCAAAATGTATGCATTCATTCAGGAAACTTACATTGAGCACCTCTATACTGATTATATACTGAGTGGGAGGCATTATGTAAGGCCCAAAGATAAAATAATGATGAAGGCATAGCACATTGCTGCCATCAAGGAGCTTCGAGGTTAATGAAGAAGCAGACAGGTAAACAGGCAATTCTGTATGGGGTGACCCATACTGCAACAGTAATTTAGGGTGTTAGAGATGTTCTAGCACCTCACATGGTTGTGGTGATAGTGTGGTAAATTTCCTGGAGTAACATCTAAACTAGAGTTGAAAGGATATGACAGCTAGGAGAAAGGTGAGAGAGTGTGTGTGTGTGTGTGTGTGTGTGTGTGTGTACATGCACGTGTGCAGGACAAGTAGACTATTCTAGGCAGATGGATACCAAATAGTTTATCAAGGCTGCATAGAGTACGAGGGAAAAGTTGTCTGAGATGTCGCACTGAACTTTGCCTTTTTAAGTAGCTATTTGGTTTTACATTTGTATTAACATTTTCTCTCTTGAGACTCTTCATTTATAACATAGAGGGCTTGAATATATTTCCCTGTTACTATACTAACAAAGCACATCTTTTATAAACAAGGATACTGGCTTTGGTTTCCAGTGAACCAAAGTGGGTGTCAGCCTTCTGTCATCACAGGTCGTAACCCGGTCTCTTGGAATTAACTTTATGAACAGACTTCTTTTGCTTCTGTCCATCTTACATTTCCAATGTTGATTTCTGTTTGTCTTTTTATGCCTACTAACTTGGCAAATACAGCCAATAAGGATCATTCTATCCCTTTAGATGGAGTCTATAAATACATAGCAGGAATTTGTATGTTATAAGTGTGTATAAATACTAAAAAATGGACCCACCCACATAAATTTAAAGTACCTTGGCAAGTATAATTTCATATTATACTTGATATGCTCAATATCAAATTATCAGATATCCAGCCTGTGATGATTTTTTTCTGGCTGTGTCTTAGGATAATGACCAAACTAGAAGCCTGGGTTATTGGCTCAACATTAATCAGAGGAAAACAGATCTACCACCCATGAGGTGTTGGAAAAGATTGGCTTGATTGTATTCTCTGTTTTATTATAGCTTTCCTATTCAATACAACAGATTCACCTTTTACCTAAGACCAGCCAAAGTTCAATAAACACAGCAACTTAAAATCCAAGACCAATTACAAGCTTGGCATAAAGTCCAACAGCGACCCAACCCACCCCCTAAATGGCAAAAAACCCATATGAAAATTCAGAGAAAAATGAGGTATGTCTGGAAAAAGTCCCACCATTGTTAATATAAAAAGAACTGTTTGTGCTATGTCAATGTAACCTGGCAGCCAAGGAGAGTGGATTGGAGTGAGCATGTCTGAGCAATGATGACTTTACTATAGTAGTCAGTGGGGGCAGTAGACGCCATTGAGTGAGCATGCGTACTGTGTGACCACTGCATTCAAAATGATGGAGAAGAGCAATGAATATGCATCAAATTTTGCCTTAAGCTTGAACATTCCTCTGTGGAAACCATTCAGATGATTCAGAAGGCCACAGCTATGGGTACCTGGTGACTGGCAGCCTCATCACAACAATGCACCCACTCATGTATCATGTCTTGTGCAGAGTTTTTTGGCAAAATATCAAATTGCCCAGGTGACTCAGCCCCACGACAGGCCAGATTTGGTGCCCTGTGACTTCTGGCTTTTCCCCAAACTAAAATCAACTTTGAAAGGGAAGAAATTTTTCAGACTATTGATGAGATTCAGGAAAATATGACAGGGCAGCTGGTGGCAACTGGGAAAACCGTGTGAGGTCCCAAGGTGCCTACTTAGAAGGGGACTGAGATTTCATTGTCCTGTGTACAATGTTTTTTGCATTTTGTATCTTTTTCAATAAATGTCTGTAATTTATTGAAAATTTATTGTGTCAAACATAATAAATTCAGGTTTCAGCTGTTATAACAATGAAATGCAATAGCAATCTTACCCATAATCTTTGGGTAAGATTATGAATATCTATTATATATTTATAAGATGACAGAATCAGGACAAAAATAACTATGCATGTTTGTTAGCAGCTCCTATTGAACTGAGCTGTTTTTTCCTCTCCAATTTGTGTTGCAAGTATTATAAGCTCTGCAGCCAATACAGGACAGGTCAGTGTAGAGTCCATCTTCCTGTTTACATGGAGGTGAAACTGGAAAGAAGTCATGATGCACTTGAAGAATTTGGTAGTGCTGGTTTTAAATTAAGGCAGAAAATACAACGTTTATTCACGTAGAAAGGTATTGCAAAAAATAGTGATAGTGACTTTTCTTCTCCCTATGGGTGACTCACTTCTTGTTGAAATAAATGACTACTTAATTAGATCCCCACCCACAGTGCACAAAGGTTTCTTTTTCTCCATGTCCTCTCCATTACTCCTCTCTTGTCTTTTTGATGATAAACAATTATGTACTTGTGGTTTTGATTTCCACTTCCCTTGTAATTAATGATATTGAGTACCTTTTCATGTACCTGTTAGCCATTTGTATGTCTTCTTTGGGAAGATGTTTCTCAGGTCCTCTGCCCATTTTTAAATTAGATTTTTGTTGTCATTGTTGAGTTGTATGAGTTTTTATATATTTTGGATATTAAATCCTTATCAGATGGTAGGTGGACACACTGTGCCTCCTCACACAACCAAAATAAGGACAACAACAATTTAGAAACAAAAAACAACCTGAACTGACAGAAAATTGAACTGTATGGAAGTCTGACAACAAAGGATTTAAAGAAGAAACATTCATCCACACTGGTAGGAGTGGTGGAGTCAGGCAGCTGGGGCAGAGACAAATCGGTGGCTGGCAGACCCCAGGGCACACAAGGTAGTGGCTGGTGGACCCAGTGAGGCTTCGGATGGTGGAGGGGCATGGCGCCCAAGGCGGCTGGTGGAATGGGCGGTCCCACATTTGTGTGCAGATAAACCAGGCAAAACTGAGGGGTGAGACAGACCACACAACCTAGGGTCCAAGCACGGTGAAATAAAGCCTCAAAACACAAACTGAAAACACCTGTGGGGGCTGAGGAGCCAGAAGAAACTCCCAGCCTCACAGGAGAGTTCATTGGAGAGACCCACCCACATGGGAATCAGCACCAGAAGGGCCCAATTTGCTTGTGGGAAGTGGGGGAAGTGACTGAAATCCAGCAGAGAGCAGAGCAAGCACTATTGTTCCCTCTTGGACCCCCTCCCCCACATACAGCGTCACAACCCAGGAACGTGGTTTTGCCTGCCCTGGTGAACACCTAAGGCTCCACCCTTCACTACGTAACAGGTGCATCAAGACAAAAACAAAACAAAACAAAACAAAAAACGGCCCAAACGAAAGAACAGATCAAAGGTCTAGAAAAAATGCAACTAAGTGACAAAGAGATAGCCAACCTATCAGACACACAGTTCAAAACACTGGTAATCAGAATGCTCACATAATTGGTTGAATTTGGTCGCAAATTAGATGAAAAAATGAGGGCTATGCTAAGTGAAATAAAGGAAAATGTACAGGGAACTAACAGCAATGGGAAGGAAACTGGGACTCAAATCAACAGTGCAAACCAAAAGGAAGAAAGAAACACCCAATCAGAAAAGAATGAAGAAGTAAGAATTGAAAAAAATGAGGAGAGGCTTAGGAACCTCCAGGACATCTTTAAACATTCCAACATCCAAATTATAGGGGTACCAGAAGGAGAAGAGGAAGAGCAACAAGTGGAAAAGTTATTCGAACAAATAATAAAGGAGAACTTCCCCATTCTGGCGAAGGAAATAGACTTCCAGGAAGTCCAGCTCAGAGAGTCCCAAAGAAGTTGGACCCAAGGAGGAACACACCAAGGCACATCATAATTATATTAGCCAAGATTAAAGGTAAGGAGAGAATCTTAAATTCAGTAAGTCAAAAGGAGACAGTTACCTACAAAGGAGTGTTCATAAGAGTGTCAGCTGATTTCTCAAAGGAGACCTTAGAGGCAAGAAGGGGCTGAAGAGAAGTATTCAAAGTCATGAAAGTCAAGGACCTACATCCAAGATTGCTCTATCCAGCAGAGCTTCCATTTAGAATGGAAGGGCAGATAAAGTGCTTCTCACATAAGTTCAGGTTAAAGGAGTTCATCATCACCAAACCCTTATTATATAAAATGTTAAAGGGACTTATATAAGAAAAAGGTAGAAGATAAAAAACATGTAGAATAAAATGACAGCAAACTCACAATTATTAACAACCACACCTAAAAGAAAAACAAAAACTAAGCAAACATCTAGAACAGGAACAGAATCACAGAAATGGAGATCACATGGAGGGTTATCAACAGGGGAGTGGGAGGGAGAGAGAGGGGGAAAAGGTACAGAGAATAAGTAGCATACATGGTAGGAAAAAAATAGACAGGGGGAGGATAGAATAGTATGGGAAATGCAGAAGCCAAAAGAACTTGTAAGTATGACACATGGACATGCACTAAAAGGGGGGAATGTAGGTGGGAAGGGGTGTGCAGGGTGGAGGGGAGTGAAGGGGGAAAATGGGACAATTGTCACAGCATAATCAATAAAATATGATTTAAAAAATAAACCCTTATCAGATGCATTGTTTGCGAATATTTTCTCCCATTCTGTAGTTATTTGCTTAGTTTGTTTTTGTTTTTTTTTTAGGTTTGGTTGTTGATAGTTGTGTTTGTTGTCATTTTACTGTTCATATTTTTTATCATCTTTTTCTTAGATGAGTCCCTTTAACATTTCATATAACAATGGCTTGGTGATGATGAACTCCTTCACCTTTACACTATCTGGGAAGCACTTTCATTGTAAATGAAAGCTTTGCTGGATAGAGCAATCTTGGATGTAGGTCCTTGCCTATCATGACTTTGAATAGTTCTTTCTAGCTCCTTCTTGCCTACAAGGTTTCTTTTGAGAAATGAGCTTATAGTCTTATGGGCACTCCTTTGTAGGGAACTGCCTCCTTTTGACTTGCTGAATTTAAGATTCTCTCCTTATTTTTAATCTTAGTAATGTAATTATGATGTGTCTTGGTGTGTATTTCTTTGGGTCCAACTTCTGTGGGACTCTCTGAGCTTCTTGGAGTTCCTAGAAATATATTTCCTCTGCCAGATTAGGAATGTTCTCCTTCATTATTTTTCAGATACGTTTTCTATTTCTTGTTCTTCCTCTACTTCTTCTGGCATTTCATATGATCCAGATGTTGGAACGTTTAAAGTTTTCCCAGAGGTTCTTATGCCTCTCCTCATTTTTTTTTTTTTGAATTCTTATTTCTTCATTCCTTTGGATAAATAACCAAAGTGGAATTCCTGAGTCATATGTTCGTGCTATTTTAAATTTTTTTGAGGAATCTCCACACTGTTTTCCATAGGGCCTGCACCAATCTACATTTTCACCAATAGTGCACACCTGTTCCCTTTTCTTCATATCATCGCCAACACTTGTTATTTTTTATCTATTGATTTGAAGTCTTGTATGCATCTCTATCAGGTTCTTGTGTGCACCCCGAAAGGAGACTGAACCTGCAACCCAGGCATGTGCCCTGACTGGGTCATACCCATCACACTTCAGTTTATGGGATGATGGATGCTCCAACCAACTGAGCCACACCAGCCAGGGCTTTCCTTTTTTGTTTTTTCCTCTTTCTGATAATAGCCATTCTGACAGGTGTGAAGTGATATCTCATTGTGGTTTTGATTTGCCCTTCTCTTAGTGATATTGAATACTATTCCATGTACCAGATGGTCATCTGTAGTTCTTGTAAAAAAAAATATCTGTTTAGACACTCTGGACATTTTTAACTGGATTTTTTTTATTTTTGCTTTTGAGTTGCATGAGTTTTTTATATATTTTGGATATGAACTTTTTATCAGACATATGCTTTATGAAAAATTTCTCCCATTCAGTAGGCTTTCTTTGTATTTTTTTATGGCTTTTCCTTTGCTGTGCAGAGCTTTTTAGTTTATTGTATTCCTCATTTCTTCATTTTTTATTTTGTTCCCTTTGCTTTCAGTGTCAAATCCAAAAACATCACCACAACCTATGTCAACAAGCTTACTGACATGTTTTCTTCTAGGAGTTTTATGGACTTAGGTCTTGTCTTTTAGGTCTTACTGTCAAGTCTTTAAGCCATTTTGAGTTAATTTTTGGTGTGGTGTAAATAGTAGTCCAGTTTCGTTCTTTGCATGTGGCTGTCTAGTTTTCCAAGCACCACTTATTAAAAAGACTGTTCTTTAACTGTTGTATATTCTTGGCTCTCCTGTCATAAATTAATTGACCATATGTACATGGGTTTATTTTTGAACTCTCTATTCTGTTCTAATGCTCTGCATGTCTGTTTTTATGCCAATACCATAGTGTTATGATTTCTATAGCTTTGTAATATAGTTTGAAATTAGGGATATTTTAAATTAATTTTTAGGCAATTTTTATATGCTTGGTATATTGGCTCTTCTTCAAAATTTTATTAGTAATTTTGTTACTAATAAACAAAATGCTAGTTTGTAGCATTTCTCTGTGCTAATTTAAATTTTTATTACCCATATAGTGCTTCTTGTTGTATTGTACCTGCATTTTGAGTAAAAGTACAAAAAATTTACTCTGCTTTTAAGTTTTTAAGGAATTTACCCATTTTTTTTGTCTAGTGTTTAAATGGTTTCATTATTTACATTTAGAGATATAATCTATTCCTAACTTACCTTGGTGAGTTTGGGATCATACACCATTTCATCTTTGTAAAAGACTCTAATTGTCCTATAAGTTAGTAATAGGACATTAACACTTTCACTCTGGCCTGGTAGCTCAGTTGCTTAGAGTGTCATCCTGATACGCCAAGGTTATGGGTTTTATTTCCAGTCGGGGCACATATAAGAAGTAACCAATGAATGAATAAATAAGTGGAACAACAATGATGTTTTTCTTTTCTCTCTGCCCTCCTGTCTTTAAAATAAATAAAATAAAAAAATTATTAAAGAAGTCCATACTGTCTTCACTGATGAGATTTTGTCTTTATTAACCACTAAATTTTCAGTGCACTTGGTTCTAATGCACTTGGGTTTCTAGCTATTTCTTGAGAGTTTACCTAAACTTGTCCATGATATTGCTGTCTCCAGATCCAGTTTGTGTGGTCAAGTGGTTTGTAGGGGCCTTCAACTGATATTAGCCCCTTCCGTGCACACTCTAGACAATAGCCCACAGTGTCACAAGTAGATGTAAATCCCCGCGGTGGCCCTTGTGATAAACAGTCTCCCCCACTTCCCTGAGCCTTTCCATTTTGTGCCCCTTGGATAAGACCCTGTGAAGCTAACCAAGACCTTACTCTTTTTGCTTTGAATTGACCAATCTGGTCTCTACCCAGGAAATCCAAAGCAGTTCACTCACATTCCCTTATAAGGCCCCATGCCTCAAGTTGTATGCTCCTTCTGCCTCCAGCCTGTCTGGACCTCTGTGTGGCTCTTGAGACATGCTGTATAGTTTCTCCAGTACCTGTGAGTAATACATCTCTCTATTTTGGTTCCTCTTATCATAGTTGTGATCCTTGGTTAAATTGCACTGGTTCAACATTCAATACCCTAGGGCTCTTCTGAAGTAATGTTGATTTAACAATGTTGCATCATTTATCCCCTTTATACTCCCTTCTGCCTGCCATCACCACACTGTAGTTCCATGTTCCTGAGTCCTTTTTCCTTTTTGCTCAATCCCGCCACCCCTTAGGTCCCTCCCCACTACATAGCTGTCATCCTGGTCTCTATCTATGAGTCTGTCTGTATTTGCTTGTTAGTTCAGTTTGTTCATTAGATTACACATGAGTGAAATCACATGGTATTTGTCTCTCTCTGACTGTCTTATTTCACTTAGCATAATGTTCTCCAGGTCCATCCATACTGCCACAATTGGTAATTTTTTCTTTTTTATGGCCAAGTAGTGTTCCATTGTGTAAATGTATAAATGGTAATAGGAAAAAATACAATAAAAAATTCAAAACGAAGAGATGAGGTGAGCCCTGGATGGGTAGCTCAGTTAGAGTATTGCCTGATAGGTCAAGATTGAGAATTCAATCTCCAAACACAGGTCATATAAAAGACACAACCAATGAATGCATAAATAAGTGGAACAAAAAAAGAAAAGCCACAAGAATACTTTTCTTCCACTTATCCTTCTTTTTATGCTACAATATGATTGCTACAATTTGAAATATAGAAACTTTTATATTTTTCTGGCTGCTACACTTAGCTCTACATTTCATTGCTTTTTTATTTTCAATATACTCTTGAATACTTAGGCTTGTTTTTTATTCTATATGAACTCTGTAGTTGACTTGTTTAGAACCCTGAAGAAAGTTGAGGGTATTGTATTGGAATTCATTAATTTTATAAGCAAATGCAGGGAAAATCAACATTTTTATGATGCTGAGTCCTCTATCCGAGAACATAGTAGGAATTTTTATTTTTCAAGATTCCTTTGGTGTCTTTCAAGTAGTGTTTTCCAATTTTCCTCATGAGTTTTATACATTTCTTGTTAAGTTTTGTTGTTCTTTTCTTTTTTCATTATATTTCCAGCAAATTATTGTGAAGGCTATTGATTTCTGGATACTGGTTTTATACCTTGCTATCTTACTAAGGTTTCTTATAGTTTGTAGGGGTTTCCACTGATTACTTTCTTAAGTATAATTACATTGTCTTCAAACAGAACTAGTTCTATCTCTCGCTTTCTGAATCTTATGCTTTATCTTGTCTGACTGTATTGGTTAAGATCTCCAGCACAGTATTAAAGAACAGTGGCCACAAGAAGGACTCTGATCTTGTTCTGGTATTTCCTTATTCTGGCTTTTTGCTGGGGCATATATATTTATCATGTTAAGAGAATATCCATCAATTCTTATTTTAGTGAGTATTCTTAACAGGGCTGGGTATTTTGTTAAATGTTTTCTTGATGTATATAGCATGGTTCTTTGATTTTTCTCCTTAGCTCTACTCATAATGTTTTATATTAACAGAGCTCTTAATAGTGAGCACCTTTGCATTCCTGAAAAATGGAACCCATTTTGTAATGATGTACTTCTTAATATATCATTGAATTCTGTCCTCTGCGACAATATTCATAAATGAAATTGGCCTGAGTTTTGAGTGCAACATTTGTCGAGTTTTCTTACACCTGGTATATTAATTTTATAGAAAGGATTTTGAAAATTTGAAGATTTTTTTTGAATCCCTTCATACTGACTGGTAAGAAGAATAAAGGAGTGATGGACCAAGGAAGCTTGCACCAAAGATGACAAGTGGCATCTTGCACAAGTCCACCAGAATTATACTTCTTCCAATACAATTTCATCTTTTAGCAACGGGACACAGTTTTTAATCTTATCCTTGTCTTACGTTCTTTTCTGAAGATAGGTAGGGGGTCTGGAGCTTCTCTAAAAACTAGAATAGTCCACAAATAAACTCCTGCTGGACCCTAGAAGAATATCATTCCAGAGAGCACACACTGGCTGAGCTCTTGTGAGGAACAAGGCATTGTGCCAAGTGTGGGAGTGGGGAAGAAGCCATGAACATGACACTGGGAAGGAGGACTCTTCTTTGCAGTATAATTTTTAATTGAGAAAACTGCAAAGTACGCTGAATATTCTTCAACAGGGAAAATGGATCAATAAATTATGTTGCTCCACACAATGGAGTGCTTTAGAGTACTTAATGTGTGAACTAGAGCTATATATCTCAGATAATTATCAAAATGTGAGGCAAATAGGCAAATTTCAGAATCATGTATTCTGCCTGTTACTAAAGTACCATTCACATAAAGTTTGAACACATGCAAAATAATACTGTTTTTGGATCTATGCAATGGAATAAATGAGAAAAAATACGTGTGAGACAAAATTTGGGATGGTGATAATTCTAGGGTATGTAAGGTCCTTGGGAGTAGGGGTTTTGTTTCATATGTGGATGCATCCCCATTCCTAGACCAGCACCTAGCACTTAGTAATGCTTGATCAGTATTTACTGACTGAAATCATGAGTAAATGGGGAAAATGGAATCAGGAATGGATTTACAAGGTCTTCAACTATAAATGGTACTTTTATTTAAAAACCATGAAGTAATTATGTCAAAACACAAACATTTGATAGAGGTGCGTAGTGGATACATGGGAACTCATTAGGTTAATCTTTTCATCTTCCTTATGTTTAGCATTTACTGACATTTTTAAAAGAAGTGAATGCAGAATGAAGAGGAACCATTTGGTGAGAATGGGTGAAGGAAAGAGGGAAGCTGAAAATGACAGATTTCAAATCTGGGTGATTGGAATATAGCAGTGCTGCTAAGAGTTGCAATTGCTAGATGAAAATTGGGAATGAGATGGAGGGTGGCAACAGTACTTTTGGATGCTTGATATTTAAAGTTCTGGCTGGATTTCACCTAGAAATACCCACTGAAATGCTTATTCTGACATCACCAGTAGTTGTGAGAAGAGAAGTAACAGGATATAGTTTAAGGGCTTCTCACCTAGCTTTTCCCTGAAGTGGTTTCACAGCAATAAATTTCAAGCTGAAAAACCACAGGGAAAAAAATAAACATAAAAAACCTCAGAAAGTTCCTGGGGAAAAAACCAGTATTAATAAAGGACCTGTATTTTACTCAGGATTTATACCTGATTGCCTTAAAAG
Source organism: Anoura caudifer (assembly GCA_004027475.1). NCBI lineage: Eukaryota > Metazoa > Chordata > Mammalia > Chiroptera > Phyllostomidae > Anoura > Anoura caudifer. The sequence goes on along the minus strand of PVKU01009023.1, from coordinate 6,759 downwards.
CCAACAGATAAAAGGCCTTGGCCTTGGAAGGTGGTGAGCACTAGGGCAGGAGCAACTGGAGGACGGTGACATCCTGAGATACTATAGCAGGTCGTCAGTGGGCCAATGGGAAATAGGCCTGCAAAGCCAGCTGCATAAATACTACAGGCCCCTGCAGACAAGTTTTGGATTTACCTTCTAGCTGCTCTTCCCCTCCCCTTCACCCAGTGAGGAGTGGGGCCACCTGAGACCAGACAGAGGCCTAGCACTTAATTATCTGGTCTTGGTCCTCAGGGCTTGTATTTAGTTTGACTCCTAGCAGCAGGAGATCAGACAGGGTGGAATAAAAACTCTTTAGTGAGAATCAAGAGGCCTGGATCCCTGTCCAGGTTCTGTCATAAAGCATCTGCTAAGCATTTGGATAAGTTTCTTAAGAACTCTGAGTCTTATCAAGGATTTGATCTTGAAAGTCTCTGAACTCTATGGCACTAATTATAAACAGATTTCATCTTTGGTGTCTTTCTCAACAGACTCATACTAGCTGCTTGGAGAAGTGCATTTAGAAGAATTGAGAGACAGTGATGTTTGGGTCCTGTGGGAAAGGGTGCTCTGACTGATTAGCACTGTCTGACATGGGTGGGGTCTAGACTAGCGGCTGCATGATGGCCCTGTGTCTGCCCTTCCAGACCTACGGAATCCTATAAATGCTCTTTTTCAAGGAAATAAGATATACAAGTAGCGTTTCCAGGAGGGGCAGAAAACTATTTCTTACACTACTGTTCCCTTTTCTCCCCTAGCAAATTATACAAGTTCCCCTCTTAGCTGATAGACAACATCAAACACAAAAGAGCATTTAAAGAAGGGGGTGGGCAGGCTCTTCCCCTCAGGATGAGTCTACATTTACTTCATAGGATTTTCTCTATGTGAAATCTGCAGTGCCATCTACTGAATCAGACAGGAAATAATACAAGGACTTTAAAAGCATGCCAGATGACAATTAGAGGAAACCATTTACTTTTTAAGACCACATATTTTAATCTCATTATTTAGCTGCACTTATATTTTGATAGGTGAACCCTTCTGAAAAACTTTTACACCATTTTTAATTCAATATTAACAACAATCATGAAGATGTTGTCATACATGTTGAGCCATTTGTTTTATTTTTTTAAAACAGTATTGTATAAAAACTCAAAACCCCAAAGTATACTTCTGATGTCCTTATAGCTACAAGGACCAAAGTAAAGAAATCTGGGTGGGAGAAGAGAGGCAAGCATGTTTGTTGAAGTCTATTAGATTTTGCCTTCAAATTGGTATTCCCAGTGCAATTTACATTCATTTGTGTCATGAAAAATTCCATGATCCAACAAGTTTGGGAACTACTTTATACTCAGTCCCTCTCTCACAGATTCATAATGCACATTAGGATAACAGAGGATTTTAGACACTCTGAAGGCAAGAAATGTGTTTCAGGCAGTTTAATCCAATGCTTCCTAAATTCAGTTGAACATAGTGTGTTTATTTTAAGGCATTTCAAATATTGGTCTCTCACATGCCAGACTCGGTGCTAGCTGATTCCTGTATGTTAACTGGTATATGTCTCATTACAGCCTTATGATTTTACAGAGGAAGGATTTGAGGGACTTGAAGCGACTTCTGCCATGCATGTGGTTAGAATGTGGCAGTGCTAGAATCAAAACCCAGGACTGCCTGATTCTTAAGCACCTGGTGTTCCCAACGGTACCCCATGGCCTCTCCATGGGACATTTTAGTATTCACATGACTGAGGACAGGATCTTCTGCTTGGCAAGACAGGGTGGAGGGGGTCACGAGAGCCCGCAGTTTTAGTTGATCTTTTTCTAGAATAGAGACACTTTAAAAACAACTTTTGTAGAAACAAGCGATTTGCTTCTCCTGGAGGTTAGGAATTGTGGTCTGCTTGTGACAGTTGAACCTTGTCACTTGTCACTCACGATAACTCAATGGTCTACTTCCAAAGCTCACCTTGTTGTGGGGCTTACCTGGAGAAAAGGTTGTCTCTAGAGAATTCTTAATTTGTATGACATACATCAGTTCTTGTCCCTTCCAAGATCTGTACTAGGTTCTTGGTTTCTTAGCGGTGAGAGCAGAATTTATAGTCTAATTCTCTGAGATTCAATTGTGAAAGGCACTCTCTTGAAGGAATCATAGATTTTGTACCTTACCCATAAGGAAGCACTATTAAAGAACAGATAACTCCAGAAGGTCACTTGTCCAGATGCTATTTGTAGGTAGGCTATTTTGGGTACGTTATATATGAAAACTGGAGAGCAGACCTTGAGGATAGGGGACAGGGCAAGATGGGCTCCTGGAATTCTGGCTCTGTCCTTTGCTTTCTGTGAGACTCTGAGTCTCAGTTTCTTCACACGTCAAAAGGAAGTGAATATTTGGTTCTTCAGGATGAATCAAGACCAAATGAGATCCTGAATATCTTCATTCTCTCATTCCAAATTGTTAAGTCTATGAAACCTAACAAAAACAACCACATAGGAAAACCGGTAACAAGATCTCTTAAAGTGTTAGAAGAAATCTCAGTGACTCATGTTGTAAATCACCTGGCACTTGTTTTTCTCTGACTTATTTCACTCATCACAATACCTTCTAGGTCCATCCATGTTGTTGCAGATGGCAAGATTTTATTCTTTTTTGTTCCTCTTTTTTTATTGTTGTTCAAGTACAGCTGTCTCCATTTTCCCCCACTACTCCCCCCACCCCAGCCATCCCAACCTCCCACCCTCAATCCCATCCCCCTTTGGCTTTGTCCACGGGTCCTTTATACATGTTCATTGACAACACTTCCCCCTTTCCTTCCATTATCCCCTCCCACCTCCCCTCTGGTTACTGTCAGCTTGTTCTTAATTTTAGTGTCTCTGATTATATTTCGCTTGCTTTGTTTTGTTGATTAGGTTCCACTTATTAGTGAAATCAAGATTTCACTCTTTCTTATGTTGAGTTGTATTCCACTGCAAATATGCACCACTTCTTTACCCATTCATCAGTTGATGGACACTTAGATTGCTTCCCTATCTTGGCTCTTATAAATAATACTGCAATGAACATATGGATGTATATGTCTTTTGAGTTTCTTCAGATAAATACCCTGAAGTGGGATTGTTGGGTTCTTCTTTGTCACTTGTTATAGAGCTTTTTTTCTTAAAAAAAAAAAAAAAAGCTATCTTAGCTTTGTTTTTTTTTTTTTGTTGTTTCCATTTTCATGAAATACTTTTTTCCATTTTTTTACTTTCCATCTTTGTGTGTCTTCCATCTAAAGGTGTCTTGCAGACAGCATATGCCAGTGTCTTGTTTTGCTATCCATTCGGTCTCCATATGTCTTCTGACTGGAGCATTTAATCCGTTTGCATTTAAAGTTATTGTTGATATATATTTATTCCCATTTTATTATTTATATTTTTGTTGTTGTTCTTTTTCTTCTTCAAGAAGATAGGAAGACCCTTTAACATTTCTTGTCATGCTGGTTTGGTGGTAATGAACTCCTTCAGCTGCCCTTCCCCCTTTTTTTGTCTGGGAAGCTCTTTTTCTGTCCTTTGGTTTAAATGGTAAGTTTGCTGGGTAGAGTAATCTTATTTGTAGGTCCTTGCTTTTCATCACTTTGAATATTTCTTGCCAATCCCTTCTGGCCTGCAAAGCTTCTGTGGAAAAATTAGCTGACAGTTGTTATGGGAACTCCTTTGTAGATAACTAACTTCTTTCCTCTTTCTGCTTTTTAGATTCTCTCTTTGTCTTTAACCTTTAACATTTGATTATGAGGTGTCTTGGTGTGTGTCTGTTTGGGATCATCTTGTTTGGGATTCTCTGTGCTTCCTGTGCTTGTATGTGTATTTCCTTTACCAGATTTTCCATCATTATTTTTTTAAATAGGTTTTTAATCCCTTGCTCTCTTCTTTTTTTCTTCTGGCACCCCCATGATGTGAATGTTCATGTGCTTGAAGTTGTTTTAGAGGCCCCTTATACTATCCCTATTTTTTATTTTGGGATGCTTTTTCTTTTTGCTGTTCTGATTGGGTGCTTTCTGCTTCCTTATTTTCCAAATCTCTGATTTGATTCTCTGCTTCATCTAATCGACTGTTGATTTCTGGCAATGCATTCTTCATTTCGATTAATGTGGTTTTCATTTCTGTTTTTTTGTTTTCTATCTTCATTTTTATATTTCCTATCTCATTGTTGAAGTTCTCATTAAGTTCATCTCCACATCCCCAAAGTTCCTTGAGCATTCTTATAACCAATGTTTTGAACTCTGGACCTGGTACATTGCTTGTCTCCATTTTGTTTAGTTATTTTTTTGGAGTTTTGTTCTCTTCCTTCATTTAGGACAGGTTTTTTTGCTCCCTTACTGTGGCTACCTCCCAGTGTTGGTTTCTGTATATTAGAAAAAGCTGTTGTATCTCCTGGGCTTGGTAGAGTGGCTTTATATAGTAAGTGTTTTGTAGGGCCCAGTGGCACAGCCTTACCGATCACCCAAGCTGAGTGCCCCAGGTGTGTCCTTCATGTGTGCTGTAGGCACCCTTCTATTGTAGTTGAGCCTTGATTGCTCTTGGCATGTCAGTGGGAGGGATTTACTCCAGGCCTACTGGCTGCAAAGATTGGCTGCAACCACCATGGAAGATCAGCTGTGAAAGGGCCAACACTACAGAGCAGAACTGGAGTAGGGCTCTGGTACCTGCTGAGTTCACCTCTTGAGTCTGTTCCTTGTGGAGGTGGTTGGGTGGTACTTTGATGTGGTTTGAGCTGACCACTATGTGCTCTGGCTCTGGGGCCTCCTGGGAGGTGAACACAAAGGTCAGCTGTCATCTGTGTTCTTTCCAAGGCCACTTGACATGAGCTACAAAGCAATCTGTAGATGGCAGCTACTTGTGCTGGGCTTTGAGTTACTTGTGAGAGGCTAAACTGTGAACCAAGTTTGGCTGCCACTAATGCCCAGCCTGGGGCCATTATATTTAGCAAGAGGTATGAGGTATGACAGAGACCAGTGCTACTTGTCTCAGAGTTTTTAGGAAAGTCAGCAATATGAGTCAAGACAGACCATTTATGGAAAACACACTGGAAAGAATTTAGGTGGGCCTGAAAATAGGGTGGGGAGGGGTTTTTAGGGAATTACCAGGGCAGAGTGAACAGTGATAGGTTGATGGAGACTCAGATATGGCCCTCATTTGCCAGCTCTGTGGAAGGAGGGCTCAGCAAAGGAACAATGGCCTTTGTTAGAACTTTTGTCTGGGAGAAAGCTACTCCAGCTCTTCCTCTGATGCCAGACAATTCATTTCCTCCCATATGTCCCTGATGCCTTTTGAACCACTGCTCTAGCATTAGAGCACAGAGTGAAGGAGTTCAAGTAAGTCTGAGCACAGACCCTTTAAGAGGAACGTCTGGGACCCCAGAAGCCCTCCACCTTACTCAGCCATAGTCCGTGCTGGTTTTTACAGAATTTATGGGGACTTCTCTTTCTGGCACTGGAAATCTGGGCTGGGAGGCCTGGTATGGGGCTGGGACCCCTTATTCCTTTGTGGGGGCTTCTCCACAGCTGAGATTTCCTTCTTGATTTTTATTTGCCATTCATGGATGTGGGAACAGACCATTCCACAGGGTCTCCTTCCCTCCTACCACTCTTGATGTGGCTTCTTTATATCTTTAGTTATAGAACTTGTGTTCACCTTGATTTCAGATGGTTTTGAATGATGGTTGCTCTGTAGTTTAGTTGTAATTTTGATGTGGTTGTGGGAGTTTCTGAGTACTGTTGCCATCTTGACCAGAAGTCTTAAAATATTTTATTTGTCCTGTAATCACCTTTTCACCTAAAGGAAGCACTTTATAGCTTCTTTTTGGCATATCAATTGCCAGCATCACTACATTTTTGCTTTGGGGCCATTACTAAGTACAATATGTGTTGCTTGTGTTCAAGTAAGTGTTACTTGAACACAAGCTCTGTGGTACCACAATTGATCTGATAACAGAGACAGCTGCTCAGTGACTAACAGGGAGGTAGCATATACAGTATGGATACGCTGGACAAAGGGATGATTCACATCCCAGGTGGAATGGAGCAGGATGGTGTGAGATTTCATCACACTGCTCCTTAAATGGTGCACAGTTTAAATCTTATGAATTGTTTATTTCTGAAAATTTTCCACTTAATATCTTGGATCACAGTTGACCACAGGTAATGGAAACCATGGAAAACAAAACTATGAGTAAGGGGATGTGGGGGAGTTCTATACTGATCTGTGTAAATGACAGGAACAGAGTTATTAAGTACCAACTGAAACCCAAGGTGAGTCAAAAAGACTCACTGGAGGCTTTTGAAGAGATGCTCATCACTGGCAAACAGAGGACAGACTGAGCCGAAGACCAGGCATAGCCTAAATTAAGAGTGGCAGAATTTCAGAGAAGCTGAGTTCTTAGCAAGTCCCTTTGACAGGTTCAGGGCCCTCATAGGAAAGGAGTGGGAGCATAAGACTTGGGATGCAGATGCATGCCTGTTCGGCACACTGGAGGGTACTTTAATCACCCAGTTTTCCCTAAACACTCTGGACCCACACAGTTGCCCACTTCTTTGGAAGACAGAGCACCTTCTCCCTGCTTAAAAAATATACAGAACCTTCAATGAGTTACGGATCTTCCAGAACAGTGCTTACCCTGCTTAGAATTTGCCCCACTTCTCTCCTGTCCACTAGCCAGTTCTGGGATCAAATTTTAGTATGACCCAACTTAGCAGGGTCTGCTAAGGGA
>PVKU01009022.1:52761-66740 GCA_004027475.1 Anoura caudifer | reverse complement strand
GTCAGGATCCCACACGGACCAACTCTTCTCCCTTCTACAGGTATCACCTGGCTCCCCAATTTCCCTGGTAATGACCTAGCTGGCATTCACAGTCCCAGTGGGTGTACACCGCCTCTGTTTGTCTCCCACTTTATTTCTATTCCCCCCAGCAACTTCAAGCATCCACGTCCCTCCTCATGCGGGGCTGCCCTTCCTGCTCTGGTAGAGCAGGCAGCTGGTGATCTAATTCTCCTCCAAGTATCCTGCAGCAGGTGCGGGGAGGCCGGCCACAGCAGCCCAGCGGAGATCCGTGCACAGATCCCAGGGACCTTAGCATCCCAGTGCAATCTCTTCACTGTCTATTTTTCAATGTCCTCTACAGTTCTGGGCCTTGAAACTTCATATAAGCTAGGATTCCATTGGTTGTGCACTCTGTTCCTCAAAAGATCGGCTAGGTGTTCCAGCTGGGCACAGGGAGAACTGGGCTCCGCTCCCACCTACCTCACCGCCATCTTCAGTCTATTTCTTACATCTTGTACCTTCAATAAATGTCTCTATTTTTTCATATTACATGGCAAGATACCTTCTGGACAGGCCTCATATATCACAATTTGTTTATGTATTCATTCACTGATGGACATTTAGGTGGTTTTTACTTTTTGACTTTTGAATGGTGCTGCTGTGAACTTTTGTGTACAAGTATTTGAGTACCTGTTTTCAATTCTTTTGAGCGTATTTCTAGAGGTAGAAGTAGTAGGTTGTATGGTAGTTCTATGTTTAACTTTTTGAGGAACTTCAAAACTTTTCCATAGCAGCTGTAACATTTTACATTTCCACCAGCAATGTATGAGGTTTACAGTTTTTACACATCCTCATCACCTGCTATTTTCCATTTTTTAAAAACACTCATCATAGTAAGTATAAAGTGGTGTCATCATGATTTTGATTTGTATTTCCCTAAAGATTAATGATGTTGAGCATCTTTTCATGTGCTTTTTAGAAATTGGTATATATTCTTTGGAGAAATGTCTATTCAAGTACTTTGCTCATTTTCTAACTGGATTGTCATTTTGTTATTAAATTGTAAGTGTATTTAATGTATTCTGAGTAGTATGTATAGATAGATAATTAATTAGATAGATGATTTCGCATATTTTATTCTATGGGTTGTCTTTTTCCTATTTTGGTAGTGTCATGTGATGCATAAAAGTTCTGAATTTTTATAAAATCCAATTTATTTGTCTTTGTTGCTTGTGCTTTTGGTGTCCTATCTAGAATACATAGCCCTTCTGAGCTTCATAGTTATAGCATTTATATTTAGGTCATTGATCTATTTTGAGTTAATTTTTGTATATGGGGTAAGATAGAGATCCAATTGTATTCTTGTACATGGATCTCCAGTTACAACTATCATTTATTGAAGAAACTATTCTTTTCCCATTGAATGGTCAGTCTTCACTCCTTTGCTAAAAATCAGGTGGCCATAGATGTATATATGGGTTTATTTCTAACTCTCATTTCTGTCACATTGGACAAAATTTCTATCCTTATGCCAATACCATACTGTTTTGGTTAGAGTAGCTTTGTAGTAGGATTTGAATTGGGAAGTGTGAGGTCTCCAACTTGTTCTTCCTTTCCAGTGTTGCTTTGGCTAGTAGGGACTCCTTGCAATTCCACATTAATAAGGATTGGCTTTTCTATTTGTGGGCAAAGCCATTGGTATTTTGATAGAGATTGTATCCAATCTGTAGATTCCTGTGGGTAGTATTGTCACCTGAACTATATTAAGTATTACATTCTGTGAACATGGAATGTAATTTCTTTAGGTGTTAATACTTTCAGCATTTATTTATTTATTTATTTGCAGTTTTCAGTGACATGTGTTAAACCTCCTTGAGTGAATTTATCACTAGGTGTATTGCTCTTTTTGATGCTACCTTAAATGGAATTGTCTTTTTTAAATTTTCATTGCTAGTATATAGAAGCACAAGTGATTTTTGTACTTTGAACTTTGACCTTATATTCTGCAACTTACTGACTTTATTAGCTCTGTTATCTCTGAGTTGTTGTGGATTCTTTGGGATATTCTTTTATGTAGATTCATGTAATCTGCAAATAGAGAATCTTGTTTTTTCCTTTCCAATTTTGATGCTGTTTTATCTATTTCTTCTCTAATTGTTCTAACTAGAACTTTCAGTGCAATGTTGAAAAGAAGTGGCAAAAGCAAGCATCCTTGTCTTGTTCCTGGTCACAGGGAGAAAATTTTCTATCTTTCACTATTGAGTATACTATTAGCTTGGGGAGGAGTGGATTAAAACTGTTACTTACCATGTCAAGGAAGTTCCCTTCTATTCCTAATTCCCTGAGTATTTTTATCATGAAACAATGTTTAAGTTAATTTTTTTCCTGCATCAATTAAAATGATTATCTACTTTTCCTCATTTGTTTTATTAATATGATTAATTTCCTTTACTTTAATTAATTTTTATAATATAAATTTGTAAGTTTTTCTTTTTTTTTAATTTTAGACAAGGGAAGGGAGGGAGAGAAACATCAATGTGAGAAACATCAACTGGTTGCTTTCTGCAGGTGCTCCAACCAGTGATGGAGCCTGTAACCCAGGCATGTGCCCTGACTGGGAATCAAAACAGTGACCTTTCAGCTTGCAGGACAATGCCCAACCAACTGAGTCACACTGGCTGTGCCAAATTTACAATGTTTTATTTCCAGATTTAAAATACCCCAAAGCACATACATAAATACATGGGTAATAAAATATCTTCTCACTGTTAAAAAATAACAAAAGCATACGATAACAATTTATGGAAACAAAAATAGAGGATAGTCAGATACTATCTCATCACCATGAATTCCCATTGTTTTATTAACATATATTTGTTTCCCTCTTAAGTTCTGTGAATGTGCATGTTTTGGATGGCTAAGATCATGCAATAAATAGGATTTATGTTCTGATTTTTAAACTTTATTTTGATTTGTGAATGTAGACATGTGAGTCCTCACAAAGATATATAATATTGAATCACATTTCCCCACACATTAAACAAATTGCAGTTTTCAAAATGATAAAACTAGATGTTATCAGACCTATCCCAGAAAATCCAGAGCATTTGATCTCCATGGGTCTGATGGATTCTGATGGCAGATGAAAGGAGCCTAAAGTCTGTTAATCATTGGCAAATTGTGGAGTAGGGCTGGCAGCAGGAGAGGAAAAGATGGTCTAGGGTTACACCTAACACTGGAGACTCTTGCTTGTTTTACCATCCAGCTCATACAGAGCAGGTTACCCCCTACTCCTAGGCACTCAAAAGAGTTAAAAATGGAGTTGCAATAGGATAAATCCTGATAAGGAATTAAGGAACCAACTGAGAACTGAAAAGAATCTATCCTGATATCCAGAACCTGTTCTACCTCTAAATGAGAGGTTGCATGGGAAAGAAGCATGAAGCCACATACATGCAAAGGTGATATTCAAAATACTTTGTAAATGGTGTGGTCTTTTACATCAATACAGACATCAGCATTTAAATGAAAAATTCAAATACATTCCTTTTTTATTATTTTATTTGACTTTATAATGTATTTTATTTATTTACTTATTTTCTATTTTATTGAATTTATTGGGGTAACATTAGTGAATAAAATTATATAGATTTCAGGTGTACAATTCTCTAATACATCATTTGTACATTGTATGTTCACCATCCATTGTATGCTCACCTATGTTCTTCCATCACCTTTTATTCCCTCTACACCCTCTTCTACCTTAACTCACTCCCTTTCACCCTGGTAATCACAATACTGTTGTCTGTGTCTATGATTTTTTTCTTAATCTCTTCATGTTTTTCGCCCAGCCCCACACCCCCTCCTCCCTGACAGCCCTCAGTCTGTTAACTATCTATGAGTCAGTTTCTATTTTGTTAGTTTACTTTGTTTATTAGATTCCATATATAAATGAAATCATATGGTAATTATCTGTCTCTGACAGTTTTATTTCACTTAGCATAATGCTCTCCAGATCCATCTGATTGATTTACTTTTTGTATGTTGAACTACCCTGGTATTTCTGGCATGAATCATGCAAGGTAATGATTTATAATCTATTTTTTTATTTTGCTGGATTTGATTTGCTAATAATTTGTTAAGGATTTTCACCTCTATGTTCATAAAAGATATTACTCTGCAGTTGTTTTATCCTTTGATGTTTGTATCAGGCTTTTAAATCAGGGTAATACTGGCCTAATAAAATGACTTAGAAAGTGTTCCCACCTATATTTTCCTTGTTGAGAGATATTTGATTAATAACTTAATCTATTTACTTGTTACAGATCTATTCAGATTTTCTATTTCTTCTTTTGTCAGTTTTGATACCTTATGTCTTTCTAGGAACTTGTCCATTTCATTTAGGACATCTAATTCATTAGTATACAATTATAATACTTTTATTTCTGAAAGGCTGATAACAATGTCCCTTCTTTTACTTCTGATTTTAATTATACATGTATTTTTTCTTAGTCATTATAGGTAAAAGTTTGTCGATTTTCTAGATTCTTCAAAGAACTAACTTTTGGTTCTGTTGATCTTTATGGTTTTTCTGTTCTCTATGTCACTGATCTTTTCTGTAACTTTTTATTATTTTCTCCCTTTCACAGCTTTGGGTTTAGTTCATTCTTATCTTTCTTCTTCATTAAGACATAAAGTTAGGTTATTGATTTGAGATCCATCTTCTTTTTTAAACTAGGCATTCACTACAAAAATTTTCTCTCTGTGGCCTTTATTGTATTCCATTAGTTTAGTATACTTAAAAAAAAAAGATTTTATTGAGTTCTGGCCAAGATAGAGGCATGGGGAGAAATGCTTCTCTTCCTTACACAAACCAAAAAAAGGATAACAACCAATTTAAAAGCAAAGAACAACCAGAACTGCCAGGAAATCATTTGCAGGGAAGCCCAACAACCAAGAAGTTAAAAAACATGCATCCAGACTGGAAGGAGGGGCTGAGACAGGCAGTGGGGGCTGAGAGTACACACAGCAAGGTGGGAGCTAAAGGATCAGTCAAGCAAGGCAGCAGCCACATACAAGCTGGGAAAAACAACAGTGGGGGAGCAAGACAGACTATGAAACCCAGGGTTTAGCACAGGAAACTAAAGACTCAAAACCCCTGGGTGTTAAAAATGTGGGGGGTGGGGGCGGGGTCGCAGTTGTGGGGAAACATCCAGCCTCACAGGAGAGTTTGCAACTCACTTGTGGGAAGTTAGGGAAATGACAGAAAGTGGAACAAGAGTGGAGCAAGCAGTATTGTTTCCTCTCTGACCCCACCCCCACTGACAGCACCACAATTCAGCAAAGATTGTTGCCCCACCCTGGGAAATACTTAAGTCTCCACCCGTCACCACGTAAAATGTGCACCAGCAAGGAAATATAGCCCAAATGAAAGAACAGATCAAAACTCCAGAAAAAGAACTAAGCAATGAGGGCATAGATAAACTATCTGATGTAGAGTCCAAAACAATGGTAATCAGGATGCTCACAGAATTGACTGAGCTCAGTCGCAAAATGAAGGAAGAAATGAAGGCTACGCAAAGTGAAATAAAGCAAAATACACAGGGAACCAACAGGGAAAGGAAGGAAACTGGGACTCTAATCAGTGATTTGGACCAAACGGAAGAAATAAGCATCCAACCAGAACAGAATGAAGAAACAAGAATGCAAAAAAATAAGGAGAGGCTTAGGAACCTATGGGACAAGTTTAAGTGTTCCAATATCTGAATCATGGTGGTGCCAGAAGAAGAGAAAGAGCAAGATATTGAAAACTTATTTGAACAAATAATGAAGGAAAACATCCCCAATCTGGTGAAGGAAACAGACTTCCAGGAAGTCCAGGAAGCCCAGAGAGCCCCAAAGAAATTGGACCCAAGGAGGAACACAGCAAGACACATCATAATTGAGTTACTCAAGATTAAAGATAAGGAGATAATCTTAAAAGCAGAAAGAGGAAAGGAGAGAGTTACCTACCAAGGAGTTCCCAGAAAATTATTAGCTGATTTCTCAAAAGAAAACTTGCAGGCAAGAAGGGGCTGGAAAGAATTATTCAAAGTCAGAAAGGCAAGGACCTACATCCTAGATTACTCTATCCAGCAAAGCTATGGTTTAGAATGGCAGGTAAAGTGCTTCCCAGATAAGGTCAAGTTAAAGGAGTTCATCATTGCCAAGCCCTTATTATATGAAATGTTAAAGGGACTTACCTAAAAGATGATCAAAAATATAAACAGTAGGATGACAACAAACTCACAAGTATCAACAACTGAACCTGAAGGAAAAAAAAAAAACAAACTAAGTGAACAACTAGAGCAGGAAGAGAATCACAGAAATGGAGATCACATAAGGGTTATCAGTGAGGAAGGGGAAGGGGAGAATGCGGGGGAAGGCACAGGTAATAAGAAGCATAATAGGTAGGCACAAAATAGATAGGGGGAGGCTAAGAATAGTATGGGAAATGTAGAAACCAAAGAACTTATATGTTCAACCCATGGATGTGAACTAAGGGGGGGAGGAAATGCTGGATGGTGGTGGGGGCTTCTGCAGGGAAAAGAGCATTAAAGGGGAGGAAAAAAATGGAACAACTATAATAGTATAACCAATAAAATATACTTTTAAAATATTTTATTTGTTTGTTTATTTATTTATTTATTTTAAGAGAGAGGGGAAGAGAAGCAAGAAAGAAGGAGAGAACCATCAATGTGCAAGAGAAACACTGATTAGTTGCCTCTCAAAAGACACCAACCAGGGACCTGTCCTGCAACCCAAGCATGTGCCTTGTCTGAGAATTGAACTGGCAAACTTTCGGTTTGCATCACTGTGCCCAACCCACTGAGCCATACCAGTCAGGGCTAATTTATTTTTAATTTTCATTTTTCTCTATTTTCTGATTTCCATTGTGTTTTTTCTTTAGCCCTTTGATTGTTTAAGACTGTGTTAATTTCCATTCTTTTCCAGTTTTCCTTCTGTTATTCATTTTCTACCTTCATTTCTTGTGTTTGGAGAGAATATGTTAGATGATTTCAGTCTTTTTAAATTTATTGAGATTAGATATGTGTCCTTACAAAGCTCTATCTGGGAGAATATATCATGTGTACTTGAGAAGAGTGTGTATTCTGCTATTGTTGAGTGGAGCGTTCTATGTATATGTGTTTGTTAGACCTAATTGGTTTATAGTGGTAAGACCTTTGTGTCCTTAATTCTCTATCTAGAACCATTTCTGAAAATGAGATCTTGTAGTCTCTAACGATTATTTTAGAACTATTTCTTTATTCTAAACTGTCAGTTTACTTTATATATTTTGGGGCTCCCTTGAGTATATGTTTACAAATGTTATATCTCATTTTTACCCTTTTATCAATATATTGTATAATGCCCTTGTCTCTCGTATCAATTTTTTACACAAGAGATTTTTGTTTATTAAATGTAGTTAGCCTACCTCTCTTTTGATTATTGTTTTTATGAGCTATCTTTTCCATATCTTTCAAGCTATGTATGACTTTGGATTCGAAGTAGGGTTTGTTGTATATTTGGGTCATGTTTTCTATTAACCCATGTGCCAATCTCTGTCTTTATCCATTTCTATTGAAAATGATTTATGCTGAATAAAGACTTCTTCAACTTGACATCTATTTTCTATATGTCTTATACCTTTTCTTGTAATTCCTCCAAAATTGCTTTCTTTTTGTGCTTGTTTTTTCTATTGTACCCTTTTGATTTCTTCCTCATTTTCTTTTCTGTATTTTTTAAATTATTTTCTAATAGCTACTTTGGGGATTACAATTAACATCCCTAATTTATAATAATTTAGTTTGAATTAATATCAACAGGTTCAGTAGCATAAAAACTGCTGCTATGCACCTTCATCTTATCCCTCTTTATGTTGTTGTTATTAAAAAATTATTTTTCTATGTTAACTTAGAGTTATAGTTACTATTTTATGCCTTTGTTTTTAAGTCATATAGAAAATATAAAGGGGAATTATAACCACAAAATACAATAACACAGGCTTTGATATTTATCTATGTAGTTACCATTACCTGTGTTCTTTGTTTGGCCTTGAATAACTGTCTAGTAATTCAGTCTGAAGGATTCCCTTAACATTTCTTGTAAGGCAGGCCAATAGCAACAAACTCCCTCAACTTTTGTTTATTTGGAATGTTTTTTAATTTCTCCTGCATTATCGAAAGATAGACTTGCTGGATGTAGAATTCTTGGTTGACAATTTTTACATTTCAGCACTTTAATATGTCATAATATTGCCTTCTGGCCTCCATGGTTTCTCTTGAGAGATCTGCTTTAATCTTACTGTGATATTGCTACTTTTAACATTCTTTCTCTCTGGCTTCTGACAATATGACTGTAATATATTGAGTATGGAACTCTTTGAGTTTATCCCTCTTGAATTTTATTGTACTTCCTGAATGTGTAGATTGATGCTTCACATTAAACTTAGGAAGTTTGGGACCATTATTTCTTGAAATATTATTTCTGTCCCTTTCCCTGTCTCTTTTGCTTCTGGGGCTTCCATTTTACTTTTGTCAGTATGCTTAATGGTGTCCTACAGGTAGGTCTTTAGGCTCTGCTTTTCGTCATTCTTTTTTTCTTTCAGCTCCTCAGAGTGGATCATTTCAATTGTCCAGGTTCTTCTGCCTGATCAAATCTGCTGTTCATTCTTTGTAGTGAATTTAAAATTTCAGTGATTGCCCCTTTGAACTCTATATTTCTTTGGTTCCTTTTCATAACTTCTATCACTTTATTGGTATTCTTTATTTGTTCATACATTATTCTTCCAGTTTCCTTTAGTTCTTTGTGCATGGTCTTCATTAGCTTTTTGAGCATAGTTAAAAGAGTTGATTTAAATTGTTTATCTAGTAAACAAATATCTGGGCTAGCTCAAGGATGAGTGCTGTCAATTTCTTTTGTTTCCCTGTGAATGGGCTGTACTTATTTGTTTCTTTGTATGCCTTATAATTTTTTGTTAAAATCTGGATGTTTTTGAATATTTAGATGTGGTTACTCTGGACATCAGATTATCTGCTTCCTCCAGATTTGCTGTTGTTGATTGCTGAAGGCTGTGATTGTTCATTTGTTTACTTTTTCAAACTATATTTCAAAGACTATATTCCTTGTCATGTGTGGTCACTGCTGTTTCAGTCCCATTATCTCAGTGGTCAGTGATATAACGGAGATTGCCTTAAACTTCTGGAACAAGTTTGATCATATATTCAAAAAAAATATTCACTTAGTTTTTAAATATTAGCTTTAAGCTAGGGCACTCAGTTCTTCTATACTTAGCTAGGAAACCTACACTTATGTCTTACTTTACCTCTTGCTTTTCAAGAGTCCTAAAATCAGCCAGAGGGGCCAGCCTACTGACTTCTCAGGTGTTTTCTGAGCATGCATTCAGCCCTTGGCATGCATATTGCTCCCTGAATTCTTAGATTTATACTCCATGTTCCTTTAAAACCTTTTCTATCCCTTGTATTTTCCTTTTCAGCTTCCTCATTCCCAGGTATTTGGAGTTGGAGTTGTCTGCTGCTTGCCCATCAACATTCCTTGACTCCATGGCCATGGATAGTATATGTCCTTAAATGATTTTAATTGAGCCCCACCCAGGAATCCAGTCCAGCACTAGAAGGACAAAACAGAGGCAAACCTCTACATTTGCCTATCAGGAAACCACCAAACAAATAAAAATACAAAGCAGTCTTTTCGGAAAAAGGTCTCTATGATTGATTCTGCCCTGGCACAGCAAACTGCACCAAGAACATGGGTCTTTTCCTTACTGACCCTCCTAAACTGGGGTGAGAGGAATGGTAGTAGGAGGGTAAGCACAAATTGATCTGATACTTTCTTCAAACTTAGGAGCCTCTTTTTAAAGTACTTGACTGATTTCTATAAGTTTTTCATTAAATCCTAGAGTTGCAGAAAAGCAGATTTTCTGTTTTTCCTACTACTGCCTCAGAGGAGGGAAAAATTCTAGAAGAGTCCTACTTCCCCATTTCTCATGATACCACTAATGTTGAAAAATTCTAACTATAAATTGAGTCTCATTAACAGTTATAGGACTATTAAGCTTAAGTATTTCTTCCTGAATTAGTTTTGATTGTATATTTATTTAAAGGAATTGGTCCATTTTATCTACATTTTCAAATTTATAGGTGTAGAACAGTTCATTTTATTGCCTATTATCCTTTTAATGTTTGTAAGGTCTGTAGTAATTGTCCCCCTTTCATATCTGATATTAACATTTTTTTCATACAGTTTTGCTCATTCTAGGTGCAGCTTTATCAATTTTCATAATTTTTCAGAAAACCAACTTTGTTATGTGTTGCTTTTTCTTATTTATTGTTGTTCAGTTACAGTTATGCTGCCTTTATCCCCATTGCTCACCTCTACACTGTCCATCACCATACCCACAGTCAATACCTCCTCCATTGTCCATGCCCAAGAGTCCTCTATTCATGTCCTTTATTTGCCCTTTCCCCTTATTTCCCTTATTATCCCCTCTTCTGTCCACTCTGGTCACTGTCAGTTTGCTATTTATTTACAAGTCTCTGGTACTATTTTGCTCATTTGTTTGATTTGTTGATTAGGTTCCACTTACAGGTGAGATCATATGGTATCTGTCCTTTGTGCCTGGCTTATCACTTAGCATAATGCTGTCTAGTTCCATCCATGCTACTGGGAAGGGTAGGAGTTCCTTCTTTCTTTCTGATGTGTAATATTCCATTGTGTAAATGAACCACAGTTGTTTTTTTTTTAAGGGAGATCTTTTTTTAAGAGTTTATTTATTTATTTTTAGAGAGGGAATTTGCATATTGTTAATGGCTAGTGATGTTGAGCATCCCTTCATAAGTCTCTGGGCCTTCTGTATGTTATCCTTGGAGAAATGTCTGTTCAGGTCCTTTGTCCATTTATCAATTGGATTGTTTGTCTTCCTGGTGTGGAGTAATGTGAGTTCTTTATATATTTTGGAGATCAAACCCTTGTCCAAGGTATCATTGGCAAATATTTTGTCCCATACAGTTGGTTCCCTTTCCATTTTGTTGATGCTTTCTATATCCATTCAGAAGCTTTTCAGTTTGATGTAGGCCCATTTGTTTATTCTTTCCTTTATACCCCTCGCCCTACAGGATGTATTGGTGAAAACATTGCTGCATGGGATATCTGATATTTTCCTGCCTATGTTACACTCTAGGAATTTTATGGTGTTGCTTCTTATATTTAAGTATTTTATCCATCTTTAGTTCATTTTTATATAGTGTAAGTGGTGGTCTAGTTTCATTTTTGTGTATGTACTTGTCAAGATCACCCAACACATTTATCGAAGAGGCTATTTTTACTCCATTTTATGTTCCTGCCCAATTTGTCAAATATTAACTGACAATGTTGACATGGGTTTATTTCTGGGCTCTCTATTCTGTTCCACTGGTCTATGTGTCTGTTCTTATGTTAATACCAGACTGTTTTGATTTCAGTAGCCTTATAATATACTTTGATATCAGTTATTGTCATCTCTCCTACTTTGTTCTTCTTTCTCAAAATCACTGAGGCTATTCAGGGTCATTTATGTTCCATGTAAATTTTTGAAATGTTTGTTCTATCTGTGAAATATGTCATTAGTATTTTAATAAAGATTGTGTTGAATCTATAAATTGCTTTGGGTAGAATGGACATTTTGATGATGTTAATTCTTTCCATCCATAAGCAAAGTATATGCTTCCATTTATTTGTGTCTTCCTTAATTTCTTTCTTCAGTGTTGTGTAAGTACAGGTCTTTTAGTTTTTTGGTTAGGTTTATCCCTAGGTACTTTATTTTTCATGTTGCTATAGCAAATGGGATGTTTTTTCCTGATTTCTGTTTCTGATATTTCATTGTTGGTATACAAAAATGCCTTTGATTTCTGAATATTGACTCTGTATCCTGCTGTTTTGCCAAATTCACTTATTAGGTTGAGTAGTTTTTTGGTGGAGTCCATAAGGTTTTCTATGTGTACCATCATGTCATCTGTAAACAGTGACAGTTTTGCTTCATCCTTTCCAATTTGGATGCCTTTTATTTCTTTGTCTTGTCTGATTAATGATGCTAGGACTTATAATACTATGTTCAATACAAGTGGTGAAGGCAGACACCCTTGTCTTGTACCTGATCTTAGTGGGAAAGCTTTTAGTTTTTGCCCATTGAGTATGATGTTGGCTGTGGGTATCTCATATATGGCCTTTATTATGTTGAGATATGCTCCCTCTCCTCCCATTTTGCTGAGTGTTTTTATCATAAATTGGTGCTGTACCATCTCAAATGCTTTTTTTGCATACTAATATGATCATGTGATTTTTGTCTTTCTTTTTGTTTATGTGATGTATTACATGTATTGATTTGCAAATATTGTACCATCCTTGCATCCTGGGATAAATCCCACTTAATCATGGTGTATGATCTTCTTAATGTATTGCTGGATATGGTTTGCCAATATTTTGGTAAGGTTTTTAGCATCTATGTTCATCAGTGATATTGGCCTGTAGTTTTCTTTCTTTGTTGTGTCTTTATCTGGTTTTGAGATTAGGATGATAGTGGCCTCATAAAAAGGGTTTGGAAGTCTTTCCTCTTTTTGGATTTTTTCAAATAATCTAAGAAGGATAGGGATTAGCTATTCCTTAAATGTTTTGAAAAATTCTCCTGAGAAGCCATCTTGTCCAGGGCGTTTGTGTGTTGGGAGTTTTTTGATTACTGATTCAATTTCATCTGCTGTTATTGATCTGTTCAGGCTTTCTGCTTCTTCATTGAGTTTTAGAAGATTGTATTTTTCTAGAAACTTGTCCATTTCATGTAGGTTTTCAATTTTCTTGGCGTACAGTTCTTCATAGTAATTTCTTACAGTCCTTTGTATTTCTGTGGTATCTGTTGTAATTTCTTCTCTTTCATTTGATTGCTTTTATTCAGTTCCTTTCTCTTTTTTTCTTGATGAGTCTGCTTAAAGGCTTGTCAATTTTGTTTATTTTTTCAAAGAACCAGCTCCTGGATGAATTGATCCTTTGAATTATTCTTTTAGTCTCTATATCATTTTATTCTGCTCTGATTTCAGTTATTTGCTTCTTTCTACTTGCTCTGGGCTTTCTTTGTTATTGTTCCTCAAGTTAGTTTAGATTTGGGTTAGGTTGTTTATTTGAAATGTTTCCATCTTCTTTAGGTAGGCCTGTATCACTCTGAACTTTCTTCTCAGGACTGCCTTCACTCTGTCCCATAAGTTTTTGGTTGTTGTGTATTCATTTGTTTCCAGAAACTTTTTGATTTCTTCCTTGATCTCATTATTAACAAGGTCATTGTTTAATCACATGCTATTCAATGTCCATGAATTTGAATGTTTTTTATTTTTTTTACTGAGGTTGGTTTCTAGTTTCAGGCTCTTGTGGTCCAAGAAAATACTTATATGATTGCAATTTCCTTGAATTTGTTGTAGCTGGTTTTGTGTTCTATCATATGGTCTGTCTTTGAAAATGTTCTATGTGCATTTGAAAATAATTTATATTTTGCTTCTTTGGGATAAAAGGTATATATATATATATATATATCAGTTAAGTCCATTTGATCATTTGATACAGGGTGCTGTTCAATGATGCATTATTCTTATTGATATTTTATTTGGATGATCTACCCATTTATGGCAATGGGGTATTAAAATCCCCTAGTATAGGTATGTTGCTGTCTATATCTTTTTTGAAGTCTTCCAAGATTTTCCTTATATATTTAGGTGCTCCTATGTTGGGTGCATATATATTTACATTGTTTATGTCTTCTTGATGGATTCTTCCTTTGAGTATTATGAAGAAACCTTCTGGGTCTCTTTTATGGCTTTTGTTTTGAAGTCTATTTTGTCAGATATAAGTATTGCTACCCAGTTTTTTTTTTTTTTTTTTTTTTTTTTTTTTTTTTTTTTTTT
>PVKU01009022.1:18439-52661 GCA_004027475.1 Anoura caudifer | reverse complement strand
GGGTCTATTATAGGTAGCATATGTGCAGGTTATGTTTTCTTTTCCATTCAGCTACCCTATCTCTTTTGAGTAGAGCATTTATTCCATTTACATTTCAGGTTGTTTTGATAGTTCCTTATTCATTTCCCCCCTTTTTATCTGTGTTCCTCTCTCTCACTCTTTTTCTTCTACTTTTAAAGCAGTCCCTTTAGTATATTTTGCAGTGCTGCTTTGGTGGAGGTGTATACTTTCAGTCTAGTTTTGTCTGGGATAATCCATATTTGCCTTCCACTTTAATTGAGAGTCTTGCTTGTTATAAGCCTTTGCTTTTCATTACCTGGAATATTTCTTGCCATTCCCTCTGGCCTGTGGTGTTTCTGTTGAGAAATCACCTGCTAGCCTTATCAGAGTTCCCTTGTATGTTACTTCTTGTTTTTCCTTTTGTGATTTTAAGATAGTCTCTTAGTCTTTACAATTTGGCATTTTTAATTATGATATGTCTTGGAATAGGCCTCTTTGGGTTCAACTTGAATAGGACCCACTGTGCTTCCTGAACTTGCATAGTTTTTCCCCTCTCCAGGTTCGGGAAGTTTTCTGCCATTATTTTTCTAACAGGGTTTCTATCCCTTGCTCCTTTTCTTCTCCTTCTGGGATTCCTATAATCCAAATGTTGTTATGTTTCATGTTGTCCTGACGTTCCCTTAAGCTATCCTAATGCTTTTTGAGTCTTTTTTAATGCTGTTGCTCTAGCTAGGTATTTCTTTCTCCCTTGTCTTGCAGCTCACTAATTTGGTCCTCTGTTTCATCCAGCTTGCTTGTGTATTTTTTTTTATTTCAGATATTTATTCTTCATTTCTTCCCGATTCTTGTTTATAGTTTCTTTAAAAAAAAACTTTTAAATTTTATTGTTGTTCAAATGTTTGTAGTTTTTATTTCCTTCTTCATGCTGTTTTGATTCCCACTGTTCCTTGTAGTTGTCACTGAATTCCTTAAACATCCTTATAACCTTTTTTAAAAAATTCTATGTCAGATTTATTGCTTCCCCCAGTTTCATTTGTCTTTTACTGGGGAATCTTTCATTTCTTTTGACTGGGTTGTCTTTCTGTGTCTCCCCATTTTCAGTCAATCTTTTTGTCTTTTTCTGCTTTTCAGGGTTCTCTGCTTTGCCTGCCTGTCTTCAGTGGGTGTACTTTTGTGATAGGAGTTCTGTGGGACTCAGTGGTGCTGTCTCTTTGATCCCCCCCATCTGAATCCTCTAGGGTTTCCCATTCTCCTGTTTGTGTGGGCTCTCTTCTTGTACTTGGGTTTTACTTGTTGGTGGCTCCTTTGTTGATGGTTTTCCCCCTCCAGCAAGCTTACTGGTAGTCAAAACTCCCACTTTGTCTTGTATGCTCTTGTGCATGTGTTGTTCAACAAAGCAGTATTACCAGAGAACCACACCTACCCCAGCAAAAAGAACCCCCTACCAAATCAGCAATCTGAAACTCAATTTAGTAAAGGTTAATAACAGTGAAGAGAGATTATGAATATTATAAGATATAACAAAGGGAATATGAGATGACTGAAAGAGGGATAATGTTTTTGAGTGGGAAGAGGTAGGAGAATTGATAAGAATAAAGATAGAACCAAGGTGAAGAAAAGGAGAGAAGAAAATTTAAATCATAAATAAAACACAGAAGGGCAATGGGAACAATGTGGTAAAAAAAAAAAAAGGGAAGAGTATACTATGAGTTCCGAAGTATAATTGACAAAGTATTGGACCAACAGGAGCAAAATTATAGAAAAAACAGCAGGGTCAATAGCAATGACAGATAATTGAAGTTTAATAAGTTGAAACTCAAGAATATTGTACAAAAAAGAAAAGTGAATATGAGATGTCTACAGTAAAGAAAAATGATTGAGAGGATAGGGGAAGCAAGCTCATTAAGAATAAGGAGTAAAACCCAGATTGAGAGAAGTAAAAAAATGAAATACAATTCCTCATTCAACTGATCAGGGACAGGGGAAGGTGGTGAAATGGAGTGAGAGTGGGGAAGTATTCTATGTGATTTAAAGCACAAACAAGTAGGAGTTCCTTTGAAGAAGTTGGGCAATAACTGTGGTATTTTGCCCAACTAACCACTGCTTATAAAATGTGGAAACGAAATTATATTCTTGTCAGAGGATAAAAAGAATGTGAGCTGACTTAAGAAGAGCACTTATACAAGGTTGAATGGAGGAGAAATAGAGTTAGGGTTAGGAATAGGGCATAGTGTGAGAGAAAATAAAGTTTATAACAACAGTAATAAAGCTCAGGAAGATGGTAAAATGAGAAGGTTGCTATGTGGAATTGGGAGTAACAATTATATGATGAGAAATATATAATTTGAATAAAAAGAATGAAGAATAAAAGACCAAGAGTAGTGAATTATTTGGAATATGAGTGAAGTGAAAGAAGAAAATTTAAAATGCAGCATGAAAGGGAGCAAAAACAAAACAAAAAACAGACAAAAAACCAAAATAAACAAAAAATGAAAAGAAGAAAGAGAAATTTAAAAAACACTCAAGTTCTTATAAAGAACAACATCAAGTTTATCTTAGTCGTTGATGTTCACCTTCGGACCTCTTTCTGGATCTGTTCCTGGTTTTCTCTCAGCTCCAGGTCTTACTGTTTACCCTTGAAAAAAAAAAGCCCCCTGCTGGTTATTAAGCCTTTTTGGTTCTTCCAGGCTCCTGGAGGTTGTGGGGTGTTGGGCTCACTTTTCCTTTTCCCTTGTTTCTGTAGAAGAAGGGGGCTCTGTCTGGGCTACAATAATCACATGTGCCCAGTTTCCAGCCCACTGCCCTCCCAGCACCCTGAGGCCCTCACTCTCCACTCTGTGCAGTTACATAGGGCTGGTGCCAATAAACCACTTTGCTTTGCACCCTTTTGATCAATCCATGAGGTGTGCTGTGGGGTCAAATTGCACCCACAATCTTCCTTCCTTGCTGGCTGGGCAGCTGCATGCACAAGGTCCCTGCCCAACATGCCTCAGTCCCCTTTTGAAAAAAATCTCTGTGGGCACCACTGCTACTCGGAGCCGCTGCCTGGCTTTCCAATACACTCCAAACCTCTAGCACACAGGTGGCAAACACAAGGCCCGCTGCCTGAATCTGTCCCTCCACCTTGTCCTATATGGCCCTGCACCTTGTTTCTACCCAGCAGCAGCACCGAGCTCCTTGCCCCTAGTTAAGGAGTAATTACACTTATACAGTCCTAAAATTATATTTGGCCCTTTGAAGTAACTGGGAGGCTGATGTGGCCTCCAGTCAAAATGAGTATGACATCCCCACTCTAGCAATTCAAGAGTCCATCTCAGTCACAGCCTGTGGCAGCCCACCTCTTCTCTAAGCTCCAGGTGCTACCATGATCCCCTGCACTCTCTGACACTCTCCCAGTTGGCCGCCACCTGTGTGCATGTGTGCTGCCTCTTTTTCTCTGGTGACTTTTTGCATTCAAGTCTCTCCTGGGGCAGGTCTGTGATTTCCCCACCCTTGGAGGCCAGGGAGCCACTAGACTGCTATCACTGACCTGGCTGTCCTCGATGTTGTACCTGTGGCAGCCACAGTTTTTGGCATCAGGCCCAGGGATTTTCCCTGTCCTATAAAACCTCCTTACCATCCATTTTGAACTGTCCTCTACACATTTTGGCTTCCAAACTTCATATCAGCTAAGATTCTATTGGCTGTTCACTTTGTTTTTTGGAAGATCAGCTAAGTGTCCCAGTTGGGTACACAAGCAAGTGGGCTCAGCTTCCACCTACTTTGCTAACAGCTTCTCTCTTGAATTAACACTTTTAATTAATATAAATACTTTCCCCCCAAACAAACACAAGGTAGTGGAAAACACTACTCACCAATATTAAGTAATTTCAAATAGGAAAGAACCTTAAAAACCAGAGACTGGAGACTCAAAACGGGTATGGGAAAACAAGTAAATACGAAATATAGGCATGTTAACTCAGGAAAAAATAGCAGAACAGAAATTTATCTCAGATAAAAAGATTAAATTATAGCCCTGGCTGGTGTGCCTCAGTGGATTGAATGCTGGTCTGCAAACCAAAGGGTCATCGATTGGATTCCCAATCAGAGCACATGCCTAGGTTGCAGGCTAGGTCCCTGGTATGTGGCACATGAGAGGCAACCACACATTGATGTTTCTTTTTTCTTTCACCCTCCCCTCTAAAAATAAATAAATAAAATCTTTTTAAAAGATTAATTTATAGTGTATGTAAGGGAGACACAATATGGATGAAAGTACAATAAATGTCATACAAGACAGAAATGGAAAGATAATATAGTGGGGGTGGTGACAAGAATTAACAAGGATGAGGAAGAAAATAATAGAAATGAAGATGGACAAAGCGGAATCTCTAAATAACAAAACTATTAAATAGTGAAGAGAACTAATATTTAAAACTATGATTCAAGGAAACTTTTCATAAAGAAAAGAAAAACAGAGTCTACATAGTGAAAATGCTGTCTTTGTTCTAGAGGGAATTGACCCAGAATGGTAAACACCAAGAGAGATTTCAATAAACTAGAAGTATTCAAAAGTAAAGGGAAAAAAAGTTCTTTGGGTTTCAAGAGAAAAAGTCTATATCACTTGTCAGGGAAAGAAAATAAAATTGGGCCCTAGCTGGTATGGCTCAGTGGATTCAGCACCAGCCTGCAAACCAAAGGGTCTCCAGTTCCATGCCCAGTCAAGGCACATGCCTGGGTTGCAAGCCAATTCCCGGTGGAGAGCACGCAAAAGGGAACCACACATGGATGTTTCTCTCCCTCTCTCCCTCTCTGTCCCTCTGTCTAAAAATAAATAAATAAAATCTCTTTAAAAAAAGAAAATAAAGTTGATGCCATGGTTGTTAGCAACATATAAATAAATAAAACAATAGTAGAACTGTATTTTCAAGAAAAAAATATGAAACTAGAATTTATATCCAGCCAATGTTCTTCAATTGAAAATACTGCATTTCAGATTCTGTGTAATATAAATAAAGCAATTACAAGAGGAACTTTTATAGCCTTAAATAGTTCTATCAACCAAAATGTAAGAGTGAAAATAATTAGTAATATGGCTTTTTAGCCATTACCAAACCATATAAAGACAATGTGAGTTACCCTTCCCCTTTCTTCCAGTAGTTATTGATTTCCAATTAAAAAGTTGTATTATGTCTCTTTCCCCCCGCTGCTGCTACTTTGATGTAAATGTTTGTTTGCATTTCTCTAAATCTAGCAATGCTCTGATGTTCCATTCTGTTTTAGTTTTCTTCTAAACTACTAATCTCCTTTTATAACTAGTGCTTACATCTGTCTCTTCATTGACTCCCCATTATCTGTCTTTGCATCTACAAAGTGAAAGAGTGAACATCCCAAACATGTATAAAATAGTCCACATAGTGTGAAATAGAATATTGATTCATATTTTTCTTTCATATAAGTAAAAAACTTGTCAATTTTAATGAAATACTTATAGATGTAAATATATAATATATTCTTGACATTAATTGTATATGCAAAATATATTTTAATGTCCAAAATGCCAAATTCAGAATTACTCCATGTTTTGTAACCTCACTTGATTATCACATAACTCATTTGGTTCTACACCATGTTTTCATATTATACTGTCTTATTTGTAGTTTTGTAAAGGCATTTTTGATGCATCTATGCCTTTGCCAATTGTTTTCTTAATTCCTGAAGTTTGCATAGTGAGTTTGACCACCTAATAAAATTTAACTTAAAACAAAATACAAAACACCTGCCCTATTTGTGAACATCTTATCTTATACATACTTCTGTCATAGCACCTGCTATGTGTACTACATTTAAGAATTTACATCCCTGTCAGAATATAAGCTCCTTGATAATAATTGTTTTCATTTATCTTTGTATCTCCAGCAGAAATCCAGGCATCAAGTGATATCTTAGTAAATGTATACTGAACAAATATTTTATCTATATATAAAGCAGGGTACAGAGTAGCACTGTGTCTTAACTTTCCAGGATAAATTCAATAGTTAGCTCAGTAAGACCTAGTTTACACATGTCTCTTCAATGGTACTCTGTTCTGATTACTTCAGTTTGAACTGAAATATGTTGTTACAGGGACCGGTAACATTCAAGGATGTTATTGTGGAATTCACCCAGGAGGAGTGGCAATTACTGGACGCTGCTCAGAGGACTCTGTACAGGGAAGTGATGCAGGAGAACTATGGTCACCTAGTCTCAGTGGGTGAGAAAAACTCCCCTATCTGTAACTCCCAGTAGTTTGCATTTTCTTCCCCAGTTGTGAAACATGTAAGTTTGAATATTTGTTTTGTTTCAGGGGTCAAAATTGATTAATCCATTTCAGGTACCAGAAAAGATGTGTCTCCACCTTCCCAATTGAAGAATCTAAATTTGCTAAGCCTAGTGGGATCTTCATTGTTCTTCTCTGAAAACTACTTTTTATCTTTCAGAGACCCTAAATCCCAAGCAATTTTTTAATTTTCCTTATTTCCATTAATAGGTTATTGTGTGAATAAGCCAAATGCACTTTTCAAGTTGAAGCAAGGAAAGGAGCCACAGATATTAGAAGTAGAATTTCCACATCAGAATTACCCTGGTGAGTGAAAATGTATAGCCCTCATTATTAGTATTGAGGAAGTTGGTGCCATTTACCTTTTGAAATATTTTTCAGGAGTCTTTTTTAAAATGCCTTATATGTCTGGAAATGAATGAGGACACTTGATATGCATGTGTAAGCAACATAAATTACACCTCCAATGTCCATTCTCTACACTTGAATTCCCCCCCCAACACCCATGCTCAATATTTCTATAGGCTTATCTCTCTTATATACCAACCTTGATTTAAACTTTTATTTTGTCTTTTTTTTTAGAATTTCCAGTTAGTCTCTACCATCAAAGTATGCAACTATAATCCTAAAGTGTTTATAAGTCTGACTTATACATTCAAATGCCATTTTCCTTCTTTTATTAATAACAAAATGTTTTTATTGCTTTCTGTATCAGTTTTAACTTCCTATTCTCTCTTTAAACTCTGAAATTAGATTATGTCATTATGTTACAGAATGGACCAGGGGAGGCAAAATACTATTACCAAATGGATCCCCCCTTCTCCCCAGGGTTCCCCTGTACTAGGTTCACCTTGCCCACTGCCAGGGAATTATAGTGCTCAATGTCAGAGATTGGTGAAAAGGAAAGGAATTATTTATTCAAAAGTTACACAGACTTAAGAGTAATGACTTAATGTCTTCATTAAAATCCCAAAGTCCCTTAAAACACCCATAAACACACACAGTCCTTCCTTCTACTCTTTGCCCAGTCTGGGGTACTGTATCTCAGGAAAAGAAAGGGAAGTCCATGGCTCAGGTAGCCCCCGGTCCTTCCTAGTAATCATGCTCAGCTGGCAGGCCTTCCTTGGTTCCCAGCACCAACAGCTGTGTCACCTCCATGATCTCCAGTTTTTAATCCAAACCCGTGTGGCACCTTCTCCTGTCCCACCAGCAAGAGTCCTTTCACCCCTTTCTTTCCCTCTGCGTCTCTCCTGCATTCTTCCAAACCGCTGAGAGAGAGCTCTGCATCGCTGCTACATCTTGCTTTCCAGCCCCAAAGCCATGTGGTTCCCCTTCTATCACCAAAGCTGCGTGGGTACTGCCTCCCATGACTGCCATGCCTGGGTTTAAATCCCAGCACCAATCTTCCTCTGCATCCCCATTTCTGACTCCTCCCACAATCGGCTACACCTACCAGCATTCACATGTTTCTCCAGCTTTTCTGGGCTGCCATAGTAAGTCTGGGCAGGCATGGCCCTGTGACATGGAGCCAATCATCTCCAAGCTCTCACGCAGGCACTGTAACCAGAGGGAGTTGCCTCCCAGTTATGTCATGAGATGGAAGTCACTCCCATCTCCCTGGCTCAAAGCATGGCCACAGGCATTTAACATATCCATAAAACCAGTTAGAAGTTATGGATATGTTAAATGACCATGCCTGAGGTTAGTTGCAAAACTGTTGCTATGCAGAACAACTCTCAAGGGCCCTGCTCCATATGTCCCATCCCCCAGTTCAGACTTGTGGAGGTGAGGACATCCTATATTTTTAGTATTTCCTGGACACCCTGAGTTCTGGACCCTATTACAAATGCTTCTGTGGGGAGGCCTTCCTGGCTGCACCCTATCACAATTATGCCATTCATCAATTTTATTATTTCAGAGTTGACACTTTCTTCTGGATGGTGTTTATCTTTTACACAAGGTACTGATTATCCTTCCTAAAATAACACTAAGATAAAAAAAATAAAACAAATTAAAAAGTAATCTCACTTTGCTTCCTTAAATGCTTTTCAGGTATTTTCTGACTTGTGCACTCATGTGCAGAAACAATGCCTGGTATATATTGATTGTTCATGAGATATTTATTGAAAGAGTCAGTTTTTGGTTAACAAGAGACAGACATTTTATATCTTCTGCCTTTTATAGTAAGTTCTGCAATGGTTTACATACCTTTTCTAGACTGAAGTTTCATTTTCTAGGCTGCGAACTCCTAAAATTGACATCTTCAAGCATTTTTAGCTTATTTGTATTCTGGTACCATATTTTACCATTTTTCAGAATAGTTCCACTGATCTAAATTCCTTTTTTCTCAAGGTCAAAAACTAATTTTTAATTTAAATCCTAGTAGGAGTTGTGTAATGCTGAAAACTTATACTAACTCACTATTACAAAGCACAGTTAATTTTCTGTTAGGAACAAATCTGGCTCTTTCTTGCCTACTGCATCTCATTTCTTCTTGTGGCCCAAACACATGCTAATCATCACCTCATTGATCTCTTAAGTATCTTTCATAAATAGAATCGTTTCATGTGTATTGAAGTTAACCTTACACAAGTCCCTATCAAATAACGTTTTTGTTTCCCCTAAAAGTGCCATGAACTTCCAACTCCAAGCCTCTGATTATCGTCTTTGACTTTCTTTTAAGCATTTAAACATGAACACATATGAAGGTCAATAAAGGTTCTAGAATGATGTTGAATAATTAATCTTTAAAGACCATGTAGTAAATTCAAGCAGAGATTTGGGAGCTAAAATATGAAAGTAGAATAAGACTATTGTTGAGTCATTGGTAACATTGCTTTGGAGATGCAGTATTTGGTGGTCAGGATTTAATATCTCAGGTGCTATAATTGGGAAATTCATCATGTTATATGGATGACTTACACTATGCTTTTTAAAACTCTTTATGGTTATATATATTCCTGGGTCCTTTGTCCCAGTGAAAATTAAGCCAATTAAATGTAGAGTGAAAGCCTAAACTATAGGACTGTTCCTCTAAACATGAGGAAATTGATGATCTGAAAAGGTCATTTTAGCGTTGACAATTAGATTGTTGTGTATGGATAAAGAGGAAATAAAGTTGAAGTTTGTACTTTGCTAACTACTAGGAATCCTAACACAATATATTAGGTGTGAGCACATAAAGACCTATAATTTTAACATTTTGGCTCCTTAATCCAATTTAATCTTTGCCCTGACATTTCCAGTGAACATAGTTAGTTGTCTACTAATTTTTCTTATCATTCTGCTTGCTATTCGTTGTCCTTAATAGGCTTGCAGCATTCTCTATGAATCTCACATTCCTGTTCAGCAACACTTTAAATATTTTTTATTCTCTGTTCCCAGTTCTTCTTTTTTTTTTTTTTTTGTCTTAACTTTCTCCTCCAAGTTTTTAAGGTTATATTTGGAAAGTATCAGAGGCACTTGGGTTTAGAACCACATTCATTCCCCTTTCTGCTGTAACAATTTTTAGTGTTTGTTTTTTTCTATACCAATGAAGTAAAGGAAATTCATATTTGAGAGTACCTTAATTTGTGGACATTGACCTGAAGCCTAAGAATCAATGCAATCCTACAACCATGATAATGTAATAAGACTTATATAGTATTAAATTTTGTATTCCTTTGTAGACCTATGGAATATTTATGATCAAGGAGCAAGATACCAACAAAGCCAAGCTGAGAATTCAAGGCAAGTTCAAAATTCAATTTTAACATTATAAGCTGTGTAAGAAAGAGTCTTGATGAGAGTACTAAAATTGGGAGAACACTAGTTAATACTAAGTGTGAAAAAATTAGCTATGATCAAATTCCAAACAAAATAATGCAAATGGGAAAGCCCTTTATCATAATGGATCAGGAGATTCAAATATTGAAGCAGTCTTCTGAGTCTTCAGAGTTATACAACAAGGGAGATTTCTTTATACAAAGTGTAGTTTGGGCAGTTGAGTGGGAGACTCTGAATGTAATGCAAGTGAAGGTTCTTTCTACCAAATGTTAAACCACAATGTATATCAGAGAGCACTCACAGTGGAGAAACCCTATGAATTTAATGAATATGGGAAAATCTGTAGAAATTTTTTCTTATGTTGGTGGTGAGAATGGCATCAGGTGTTAGGCTAGTGGAATCAGATTGGACCTTTGTTCAGCAATTTCAGTTGTTGAGAAGGAATTTAGAGACACAACTCAAACTAAAGAGAATGTTTATTTAGAAAGTCACAGAGAGATCAGAGGTGAGCCCTAAGTGGAACTGGGTCAGGAAACAAGTTACAGAGGCAAAAGAAGGATACTTGGGGTCTAGGAGAGAAAAAGGTAAAGGTGATGAACTTGGGGAAAATAAGAGAGGTGGGGGGAAAGGCACAGGCATGCTCCTCAGAGAGAGCCTAGCTAGGTACTCTATCTCGAGGGTATTTTTCTGGAGGCCACAGGGGAGGATTCCAATAGAATATTCATCAGCCTTCTAGGTGTGTCCCCTCAGGGTTGTGGTCTCCACTGATTTGGTCAGCATCAGGGCAGGAAGTCATTAGTAAATACATCTGGTCCTGATGTCAGCCATGGCATCACTTATCTGGTTTTGCTGCCTTTCTTGGCCTGGAGCTGAAACACTACTGAGGTCTAGGTGTTGTTACTGAGGATTAATGCT
Source organism: Anoura caudifer (assembly GCA_004027475.1). Taxonomy (NCBI): domain Eukaryota; kingdom Metazoa; phylum Chordata; class Mammalia; order Chiroptera; family Phyllostomidae; genus Anoura; species Anoura caudifer. The sequence continues at coordinate 41,683 of PVKU01009022.1, read as the reverse complement.
TAAGGGAGTGGTTATACAAGGGCCCTATGTGATTTTCATGAGGCCATTCTTTGGCCCATAGTTCCTCCTTCAAGGGGGTGCACCACATGACCAGCAATATGCTAGGGGAGGAAAAGCAAGGAGAGTGTCAGAGCCACATGACCAACGATATGAAAGGCCAGGAAGTCTAAACTTCATGACCAGTGATATGCTATGGGAGAAAAGGTAACCCTGGGAGCAAGGTCCTTATTTTCCCAGCTTTGCCAGTTGCTAGATACCCAGGGCTTTCTGTCCTGGTGACCTTCTGTAAATGGCCCATCATCCTTGCTCTGCTCATGTCTTTCTAACTGCCCACCACATTTAGAGTTCTTTGGAAAATACAACAGACAAAAAAAATCTTATTCATTAATGAATTTGGAAATTTTTCTGTAGGACTGGAGAACTTACAAATGAGAAAATTCATACCAGAGCAAAAATCCATACATGCAATGAATGTGGGAAGTTCTACTGCCAGAAGTCTGCCCTAATAGTACATCAGCATACCCATTCAAAGGATAAACCCAGTGACTGTGGGAAATCTGTCTCTAGGAGTAGAGACTTCTCAAGACATGAGAAAACTTACACCAGAGAGAAAACCTATGAATGTAAAGAATGTAAGAAAACTTTCTACTACCTGTCATCTCTCAGTAGACATTTGAGGACTCATGCAGGGGAGAAACCCTATGAATGTAATCAGTGTGAGAAGTCCTTCTACCAGAAGCCACACCTCATAGAACATCAGAAAACACACACAGGAGAGAAACCCTATGAATGTACTGAATGTGGGAAGTTTTTCTATGTTAAGGCATACCTAATGGTGCATCAGAAAACACACACGGGGGAGAAACCCTATGAATGTAAGGAATGTGGGAAATCCTTTTCTCAGAAATCACACCTTACAGTACATAAAAGAACACATACAGGGGAAAAACCCTATAAATGTAAGGAATGTGGGAAATTCTTTTCTAGAAATTCACACCTTAAGACTCATCAGAGAACTCACACTGGAGAGAAACCGTATGAATGTAGTGAATGTGGGAAATGCTTCTACCAGAAGTCAGCCCTCACAGTACATCAGCGAACTCACACAGGAGAGAAACCTTTTGAATGTAATAAATGTGGAAAAAACTTTTACTATAAATCAGACCTTACTAAACATCAAAGAAAACACACAGGGGAGAAGCCCTATGAATGTCATGATTGTGGTAAATCTTTCTCTGTGAATTCAGTCCTCAGGTTACATCAAAGGACTCACACCGGAGAGAAACCTTATGAATGTAAGGAATGTGGGAAATTCTTTTCTCAGAAGTCACATTTTATTATACATCAGAGAAAACACACAGGGGAGAAACCCTATGAATGTCAAGAGTGTAAGAAAAGTTTTATCCAGAAATCAGAACTCACTGCACATCAGAAGACACACACACAGAGGGAAAGAACTTATAAGTAGTATGAATTGGGGAATTTTGTCTGAATGCATCCTTCAGAATAATTAGATAATTCCCACAAGACAAAAACCTTATGACTATCATCAATATGGAAAAATTCAGCCACAGTCTTTCATTACAGAGAGGAAATACACAGAGAAATTCTATAAGGGTAAAATTTTTACCATACGTCAGATTTTACTAAATATCAGACAGTGTAGATGGCAGAAACACCACAAATGATAAAATATGAGGAAAACTTTCAGAAGTCATACTTTATTGTACAATATAGAAATCACACAGGAGAAAAATCCTATAAGTAAAATGAATGTCAGGAAATTTTCTGCCAGGGCAGCCATGACTAGACATTCAAAAGCTCACATGAATGAGAAACTCCTATCAGTGTCCTGATCATTCAAAAGTCTTTCTGCACTAGTTGAGCTCACATTAGAACACTCGAAGAGGATAACTGCAAAGATCGGAACAGATACAGAAGCCTTTATCAGAAATAAAGTTTCAGTGAATGCCAGATTATTGCTACTGGGATAGAACCTTTGTGTATGTGAAAGCTTTTTAAAAGAAAATTCAAAGAGATCTTGTACTGAGGGAAATATTTATTCTAGAAGTCATGTTACAGGGATCTGATTGTAAGGTGTTGTTTCTAAAAAACTGCATATGTTTAGATATGTGAAACTTTTGAAAAGTATAAATAAACTGAATAATTAGGCAACATCACTAATACGTGGTGACTCTGATAGTATGTAGGACTTTTTCATGTATGTGACTGTGCTACAGAATAGATTGTGGATTTTTGACCTGCATGTGGAATCCACCCACAATTATACATAGGAAATATGTAACATTAGTTCAGTAACTATTATGCATATGAAGATACTACATACCAAGTTTCAGCAGTGATTTCTATTGTTAATCTAATGTGTATTTATTGTTTACTTTTAAAAAGATTTTATTTATTTTTAGAGGGGAAGGGAGGGAGGAAGAGGGAGAGAAACATCAATGTGTGGTTGACTCTCACGTGCCCCCAACTGGGGACCTGGCCTGCAACCCAGGCATGTACCCTGACTGAGAATCAAACCAGCAACCCCTTGCTTCGCAGGCCAGCACTCAATCCACTGAGCCACACCAGCCATGGCTATAATGTGTATTTAATATAATATTTTTAAAATTATAATGCGTCTTTTTATCCTGCTTTCTGTCATTTTAAATGGATATGTATGTTGAACTAATCTTTCAGAAAGAAGTTAAAAAAATGTTTTTGTAAAGTTTTCAACTATCAGCTAAATTTTACATTAAAGACATATTTATTTATAGGAAAAGCCTGAGCTTATTTTTAAAACAGCTGAAAATAGTCTATAGAATAAAAACAATGCTATGTAAAAAAATGTTATCTGTCTTACTGCTGATGTTTCAGTAGGGTGCAGAGCTATTTGCATCTGTATTTTGCATGGGAGTCCTAAGTGTCTCTGCTAACTTTTTTTTCTGGTAGAAGCAACATAGTATATGCTCATTCCATCATGGGACATGACACAACCTTTCTATGCCTCAGTTTTCTTTTTTAGAAGAAATGATAATAATATGTTAGGATTGCTTTGAGGTATAAATGAGTTAATTTTAACTCACTTATAATAGTGTCTGATACACAAAAAGAACTATATGTTAGATGTTATCATCATTGTAATTTGCATTTCTGGAATTGTTCTGTAAAACAAGAAAAAAGATTGGCTGCCAATATTTACCCCCTACATTATCGCTGTGCTGTCATTTGGTTTGGTTGCACATTTTTCCTTGAATGATTCAGAATGGGCCCACTGCCCATGTTTAGCTGAAAAACTATTTCTAAATAATTGAAAAAATTAACAAATATTTTGTGATGTGAAAATTATGTGTTATTCAAATTTCAGTGTCCCGTTAATAAAGTTTTATTAGAACACTGATGCAAAAAAAAACATTCATTTCTGTTTTACCTGTAGCTTCTTTCATGCTATAACAGCAGGGTTTAGTACTTCTAGCAGAGACCTTATGACCCATAGAGTCTAAGATAGTTACTATCTGGCACTTTACAAAGTTATACTTCTCTGTTACTTAGAGCTAAAAACATCACAATGACTATAGAGGTACACCTTTATACTTTTTAAAAATTTTCATTGTATTTTTTTCCATTACCATTTAGTCCTTTTATACTTCCCCCTCCCACTGCAATCACTACTCTGCTGCCCATGTCCTCGAGTCCTTTTTCCTTTTTTTGCTCCATATCTCGCATGTGTTTCAGAAATGATGCATACATTACTTTATGGTTGGGTAGTTTGTGTTGTATATTTGTTTTGTGCAGTTTATTTATATGAGAAATGTTTAAGCATTGGAATTTTTTCAAATGAATGTATTTTACTTGATGATTTTTCATAACACTAAGAATTTCCCTTCTGTAGCATAGCAGTAAATATACAAAATGAACTGTCTAAATTGAATTGTTAATTGATCCCTCTCCACAGTATTAATATTCCAAATCAATGGCCAGATTTCCCTGTATCATTTTATAATTTTTTCATTATCTCATGGTAAAATAACATCTTTAGGTCATATTAACTAATGTAACCCAATAACACACAAAAAAATTCAATGCCCAACTCCACCATTTACATTACTAGTAATCTACATTATTAGTATTATATCACTAATAAAACATTTGTTGACTGTACTTCATAAAATTGTCAAATGATGCTCTAATCTAAATCCTGCTGCCCTACTTCCTCTTGTTAATGAAGATGACTTTCAATGATGTGCAACTTTTAAGCATGCTTTATTCTGATTTGTCTGATGTTTAACTTTAGTGATCACCTAGTATAATGATATTTAGTGATTGTTTGTATCTTAAGAATAAAGTATACTTTATATAACTTCTAAATATTCTATGGTAAAATATTGTTACCAATATTCTACTCAGCTCTAACATGAGCATTCCATCTACACAGAGGTTTAAGAGGAACCTTAATGCTGTTAGTTGTTCTTTGTTTCAACCTGCTGTGAAAGCAAATACACATACAACTTCCTCAGGCTTCTCAATCAAAAACTAAATAAAAATTAATTAGTACTTTCCATGTATCTATGATTCTGTTTCTATTTTGTGAGAGGAGATGCTGGGGACTGGATGAAAGATGTGAATGGATTAACCAAAGAACATTTATGCATGACCCATGGACACAGACAACATATGGGAATTGATAGAGGCAAGAGAGAGCATGCACGGTGTTGGGTGAAGTGAGAAAGGGAAAGAAAATCAAGAACAATTGTAATAGCATAAACAGTAAAAAATAAAAATAAGAATACATTGCTGAAAAAAATAGTGCTTTCCAGGGACAGTTCAATAACTAGAAGATATGTTATTAAGCATAAAGCCTGTAATAAAATACTTTAAAAATAAATGATATGATAGTAATAAAATATTACTACTCTCCAAATTTAATAAAGCCTAGGACTGGTTGTTCTTGGACATAACCTCAAACCATGAATTAGTAGGCACTAGAATTGATGGATCAGGAACAACTGATCAGACATTGATAACAAAGACAATATTTCATGAGTACACATGCTTATGATGATCAGCCAATTGACTGAAAGTCAATGGCTTCCACAGTTCTGAAAGCCAATCAACATTGTTTGTTCTGACCATACTAAGTCAGCAAAGTCAGCAAGTCAGCTACAGCCTCACTCCAATAACTACACTTTTACAACAGACAGTCATTCAGTCAGTCCTCAATACTCCTGCTTTTGAAAGTCCTCCAATGCTTGAACTCATTTCCCAAAGCTATCATTTCTTTCTTTGACTGATTTACAGGTATAGCACTCCTTTGGCTAGTGTGGTGGTCAAAGATAGTCTGATAAAAAAAAGCTATGTACAAATTCAGTGACAGAAAATAACCTTATATGGTGATCTGATCATAAAATCATAATTGATCAGGTCATGATGCATAGTCATGCTCCAGTCATACAATTTCTTTACCAAAAGATTTGTCTTTGCAGTATGCAAGCCTTGTCCATTGCTTTTGTGCATCTAAGTTTAACACACCTTTGAAATACCTCTTTTTTAGATCTCTGGGGATTGTTAATCTCCTTCAAGAGAGCACATAATCTTGTTAACTATCCTATAATCCAATAATAGAGATTCTTCTGCCTTGCTTTCTCCCAAGATTATGTGATCTTTCTTACATTCCCTCCTTAATTCCAAATGTATAAAAGAGACTGCAGTGGAGAAGGACAAATGGTGGCAGAGTAAGAGGATATATTGTGCACCTTATCCCAGAACCAAATTGGAAATAAAATGAAAGAGAGGACTAGACACCTGATATAAACCAAAGGTTACCTGAAAAAGAGACTTTTAACCAAGGATGGGGGAAAAAGAACACCATGACTGGTAGGAAGGGTGAGGTTGTTAAAGGGGCTAGACCCAACCACAAGGGCAGTTAGCTGAGGTGGTGGCATGGCTGTGCAAGTGTCCCCTTAAAGGGAGAGAAGCTGGGACCACAAACCTGGCTCCCAAGAACAGAGCACCAGTGGCGGGGCACTCTTCCCACAGAGCTCTCCTGGGTCCTCTCAGATGAGAATAAGTCTACCAAGACATGATCTGCTTGGGGAGGAAAGTGACCAGTCTCTCAAAGGAGAAAGGCCCCAAACATCTCCTTCCCTGCATTTTTATTGAGTTCACCTCACACAGAGATACATAGTATGAACATAAAGCTGATCAACCGATGCTCAAAAAGTTACAGTCATAAGAAATTGACATCGCTTACAGATAATAGTTGAAGAAACACAGGGATTGTTTCTGGACAGGGTTGGCTTTAGCTCAAGTGTCTGTTTCATAGCAACGGGGTAGAGCAAACCTCAAAGGAAACAATGTATTCTTTCTGGCCAGATTCACCCTGGGAGCCGTCTGTTCCAGTACAAGGTTGTAACTGCCTCTGGCACTGTCCCAGGCTGTCAGGCAGGGAGAGCAAAGCAGCCAAGAGACTAGGAGACTTTTACAGAAAGACTGAGGACCCAGGCTATGACAAAGCCAAGGGGTGAGGGTCTTTCTGTCCCTTCTCTGAACACCCCTAAGTCCTACCCTGATGGCCCATCATGACTGCCCCTGTCTTAGGTTGCCCCTCCCTCTTGAGGGTACTTTCCTATCATTGGCTAACCAGTCATCCGCCTGGGCCAAGCAGGGGAAAGTGAGCAAGGCAGGGGTTGCACTTCTGCCAGGAGGAAATGTTCTGTTTCCTTAGTGACCCGTGTTCCCAAGGCCTTTTTGCTTAGCTCTAGCTGTGGGACCTGTACTGTCCGTTAATGAGACTACAGTCCCTGAAAATAGGCAGGATGGCACCCAACACACCAGTGCTGGGACCAACAGACCATGTGTAACAGGGTGCAGCCAGGGGAGGGGGCAAATAGGGATTTTTAATGGGGTCCAGAACTCGGTGTCCAGGAAATATTAGGAAAAAAATTATGTATATGATGTCCTCACCCCCACAGGTCTGAGCTGGGGGATAGGACACTTGGAGTGGGGCCATTGAGAGTTGTTCTGCATAGCAAGAGTTTTGCAGATAACCTCTAGAACAGTCATTTAACATATCTATAACCTTTAACTGGTTTCATAGATATGTTAAACAGCTGTGGCCATGCTTTGCACCAGGAGAATGGGAGCAACTTCAACCCATGATGTAACTGGGAGGCAACTCCCCCTGCTTACAGAGCCTGCATAAAAGCTTGGAGATGACTGGCTCCACCCACAGGGCCACACCTGCCCAGACTTAATATAGCAGTCCAGTAAAGCTGGAAAAATACAGGAATGCTGGCAGCTGTGGCCAATTGTGGGAGGAGTTGGAAATTGTGCAGCAGAGGAAGATTGGCGCTAGGATTTAAACCCAGGCCAGCAGCCATGTGGCATCTTTTTGGTACTATACAGCTTGGCCAGAGAAAAATCATGGACTTCTATTTCTTTTTCTGAGATATGGTATCCTGGACTGGGAAGAGGGGGAAGGAAGTACTGTGCATTTGTTGGTATTCTAAAGGACTTTGGGATCTCAATGAAAACATTAAGTTATTACTCTTAAGTTTGTATAATTCTTTAAATAAATAATCACTTTCCTTTTTCATAAGTCTCTAGCATTGACAGACATTTTTCCCTGGCTGTGGGCAAGGTGAACCTAGTATGGAGTAGGGGACCCCTGGAGCACAAGGTTGGGTCCATTTGTTAATAGTATATCATTAACCCCCAGCCCTGGGTCTGTTCTGTAACACATGTAGCATCCAGAGACAAAAGATGGCAGGGTTAGCCTCTGCTGGAGAGAAACAAGTCTGCTGGCGACAAAGCCACTATTTTTTTTTTTAAATTCTTAAAAGTGCCAAAGCACACGTTTTGTATTTACAACCACTCACCTTAGGACCCAGTGAAAGGAGAGCAGCATGGACTGATGTTATGTGAGAAGAGTCTGCAGCATGAGGCACTGGGAAGAGAGATGGAGGGAGTGGTCATGTGGTTTTCTGTGCTAGAATATACCTGGAGTTCCAGCAGCCATCTTTCCTGAGAAAGACAAGCCTGTCCCAGGGGAAAAGCACTTAACCTGTGGGATACTGTACCCGCCCATCCTCTGGAATCCTGTTCAACCCAACCTCCATCTTTTTTATTTTCTTTTTAGTTCTGGTTTTGTCTTGCTTTTTTCTTTCTTTCTGTTTTTATCTTTTCCTCTTGCTTTTCTCCCATCCTGCACCTTAACCCCTGCTGAGGAGACAGCAACATACACAAATGCAGGAGGTGTCAGAGATGGGCTATAGGGTGCAACCACACCCTATACTTTCCACACCATACACTTTCCCGGGAAACAGACTGGCAATCTCCACTCATGGAAGAGCCATAGAAACACCATCCCAGTTTCCAGCAGACCCAAAACCTAGGCTCTAGAGGCCCCACCCATTAGCCTACTAGGGGCCCTGCCCTGCCAAGTACAGGAGGAAGTTCCCAGACAGACTCAGACTAGTGGCTCAGGGGCAGGTGGAAAACTGTCTTCCTTGAAGTCTGCTATGGGGGATCTAGAATTCCCATCTCTCCACACACCCCCATTCTACCGGAAGTCGTCTCAGAAACAGATGGGTCTGTGACTAGTCTAAAACTGACAGCAGACCAGCAGGCAGAAGGCAGAAGTAGATCGTGTGATGGCTTAGGTCATTTGCTGATACACCTCTGCACCCAGTGCTGATAAAACCCAGCTTTTCAGAGCAGCTTGGCCCAAACTGGACACAGCCAAGACCAAAGGATCTGGCTATAAACTGTGGATGACTTATAACTTCAAACAGGCTGCTGAGGGGTAGACATTGAAAGTAACTGACATTGGCTTACTCCAGCCTGAGAAACTATCAGAGCTATATCCAAAGGGAGAACCCATCAAGCAAGCACTAAACTCTGCTAAGACAAATTTCACTTTGTTCTTTTTCATTATTTTTGTTATTCTTTTATTTTCATAGCCTTTTAAATATTTTCTATTTTTCCTTTCTATTTTTAATCCTCTAAGTTGTATATCTCTTAACTCTTTTAATACCCCATTGTTTTGTTTCCTTCCATTTTCCTTTTCTATTTTTTCTGTATCCTTTTTTTATTGTTCAAGTACAGTTTTCTCTGTTTTTCCCCCACTACTCCCCCCACACCACTTACCCCCATCCCACACCCTGAATCCTACCACCTTTGGCTTTCTCTGGGTGTCCTTTACACATGTTCCTTAATAACACTTCCCTTATTTCCCCCCATTATCTTTCTACCCCCCCATAGAGGTTACTGTCAACTTGTTCTTTATTTCAATATCTCTGGTTATATTTTGCTTGCTTTTGTGTTTTGTTGACTAGGTTCCACGTATAGGACAGATGATATGGTATTTGTCTTTCTGGGCTGGGTTTATTTCAAATAGGATAGTGCTCTACAGTTCCACCCATACTGCTGTGAAGGGTAGGAGCTACATCGTTTCTTCTCCTGCAAAGTATCCCATTATATATGTACTATAATTTTTTGATACACTCATTTACTGATGGGCACTCAGGTTGTTTCCAACACTTAGCTATTGTAAACTGTGCTGCTATGAACATTGGGCTGCATAGGTTCTTTTGAATTGGTGTTTAAGGACACTTAGGGTATAATCCCACCAATGGAAACATCAGGTCAAAAGGCAGTTCTATTTTTAGTTTTATGTGGAAATTCCATACTGTTTTCCACTGTGGCTGCAGCAGTCTGCATTCCCACCAGCAGTGTGCTAGTGTGGGGTGGCTCCACCCACAGCCCCCCCGCCCCCACCCACAGCCGCCACGGATGAGAATAAGTATACCAAGAAATGATCTGCTTGGGGAGGAAAGGTGGCCAATCTCTCAAAGGAGAAGGGTCAAGAGCCTTTTCCCCAATGGGCTTTTATTAGGTTCATTTTACATAGGAATATAGGAAAAGCTCATTAATCATTGTCAAGCAGTAAGGATGAAACAATAGATAACATACAAAGAACTCTGAGGGCTTATTCTGAGTCAGGGTCTATTAGCTAAAAGGCTACAAAACTTTGGGAAACAAACTCATTTCCTGCTCAGACCCTTATCATTTAATTGAGAGCATTCTTAGCAAAGCAGGTTTCACAGGATTTTATATATTCTTTCTTAGGCCTGATCACCTGGGGAACCCGCCCTACCCACCACAGGTTTGCCTGTCATAGTTTCAGGCTTAAGTCAGGCAGAGTAAGCAAGGCAGCCAAGAGATTAGGAGACTTCTTGCAGACAAAATGAGGATTCAGGCTATGTCAGGATAGCTGAGGGGTGAGGGTCCATCACCCCCTTTTGCTGTAGCCCCCCAAGTACTTCCTTGGGGCCTCCACATGATTGTGCCTGTCTTAGATCGTTCCCCATTGGAGAACCTTACCCATCATTGGCTAACTGATAAAGCATTGGGGGCCAGTTATGGATGAAGTAAAAGGAGCAGAAGCAGCGCTCCTGCCAGGGAGATAAGCTTTGTCTCCTTAGTGGCTTATGGTCCGAAGGTTGCTCACTCAGCCTTAGCCATGTGGGGTTGCAGCTCCTGAAACCAGGCAGGGCAGTTACCAACATGCCAGGAAACCATTTTCTCCACAACCTCGCCAGCACTTTTTGTTTGCTCATTTCTTTATGATGGCCATTCTGACCAGTGTGAAGTGGTATCTCATTGTGGTTTTAATTTGCATCTCTCTGATTGTTAGTGATATTAAGCATCCATTCATATGTCTCTGGGCCCTCTGTATGTCCTCCATGGAGAGTGTCTGTTCAAGTCTGTTGCCCATTTTTAATTGGGTTGTTTGTCTTCCTAGAGTGCAGTCATGTGAGTATTTTATATATTTTGGAGATAAACCCTTGTCCCAAGTATCATTTAAAAATATATTTCCCATATGATTGGTTCCCTGTTCATTTTGCTGATATTTTCTTTAGCTAGACAGCAGCTTTTTATTTGGATGAAGTCCTATTTCTTTATACTTTCCTTTTTGTCCCTAACTCCAGGAGACATATCAATGAAAATATTGCTGTGTGGAATATCTGATATTTTCCTACCTATGTTCTCCTCTAGGTTTTTTATGGTGTTGTCACTTATACTTAAGTCTTTTATCCACCTTGAATTTATTTTTGTGTATGGTGTAAGTTGGAAGTGGAGTTTCATTTTTTTTTTTTTTGCATGTAGCTTTCCAGATCTCCCAACACCATTTATTGAAGAGACTACTTTTATTCCATTTATGCTTCTTCCCCCTTTGTCAAATATTAATTGACTACAGAGCCTTGGGTTTGTATCTGGGCTCTCTATTTTGTTCCATTGATCTATGTGTCTGTTCTTATGTCAGTACCAGGCTATTTGATTACAGTGGCCTTGAAATATAGTTTGATATCAGGTATTGTGATCCCTCTTACTTGGTTCTTCCTTCTCAAAATTGCTAAAGCTATTCAGATGATTTATGATTCCATATAAATATTTGAAATGTTTGTTCTATATATTTGAAATATGTCATTGCTATTTTAATAGAGATTGCATAGAATCTGTAAATTGCTTTGGGTAGTGTGAACATTTTGATGATGTTAATTCTTCCAATTGATGAATACAGTATATGCCTCCATTTATTTGCATCTTCCTTAATTTCTTTCTTCAGTGTGTGGTGTAGTTTTCTGAATATAGGTCTTTTACCTCCTTGGTTAGGTTTTATTCCTAGGTACTTTATTTTTCTTATTGCTATAGCAAATGGGATTTTTTTTCCTAGATTCTGTTTCTGATATTTCATTGTTGGTATACAAAAATGCCTTCAATTTCTGAATATCGACTTTGTATCCCACTGCTTTACCAAATTCACTTATTAGGTTGAGTAGTTTATTGTGGAGTCTATAGGGTTTTCTATGTACACTATCATGTCATCTGCAAACAGTGGCAGTTTTACTTCCTTCTTTCAAATTTGGATGCCTTTTATTTCTTTTTCTTGCCTGATTGATATTGCTAGGACTTATAATACTATGTTCAATACATGTGGTGAAAGGGGACCCTGTTGTCTTGTGTCTGATCTTAGTAGGAAAGCTTTAAGTTTTGCATGTTGAGTATGATGTTGGTTGAAGGTTTCTTGTACTTGGCCTTTATTATGTTGACATACCTTCCCTTTTCTCCCACTTTACTGAGTGTTTTTTAATAAATGTACTTCCTTCTCATCACTGCCTTCACTGTGTCTCATAAGTTTTGGACTATTGTGTGTTCATTTTCATTTGTTTCCAGAAGCTTTTGATTTCTTCCTTGATCTCATTATTAACCTGTTGGGAACTGCCCTGCCTGGTTTCAGAAGCTGTAATCCCCCCATGGCTAAGGCTGAGTGAGTGACCTTGGGACCATAAGCCACTAAGCAGACAAAGCTTATCTCCCTGGCAGGGGCACCACCTCTGCTCCTTTTACTTCACCCTGCCTGGTCCCCAATGCTTGATCAGTTAGCCAATGACAGGTAAGATTCCTCAAGGGAGGGATGACTTAAGACAGGCATGATCATGAGGAAGCCCTCATGGAAGGACTTGGGGGGCTATAGAAAAAAAAGGGGTGATGGACCCTCACCCTTTGGCTTTGACATAGTCTGAGTCCTCATTCTGTCTGCAAGAAGTCTCCAAATCTCTTGGCTGCCTTACTTCCCCTGCCTGACTTAAGCCTGAAACAATGAATTAAGCCTGAAACAATGCTGGAGGTGGGTGCCACCCTGTGGTGGAAAGGGCGGGTTCCCTAGGGTGATCAGGCCTAAGAAAGAATGCATAAAATCCTATGAAACCTACTTTGCTAATACCCTCAATTTAAATAATAAGGGACCAAGCAGGAAGCAAGTTTGTTCCCTGAAGTTTTATAGCCCTTTAACTAGCACAGAATAAGCCCTCAGAGTTCTTTGAATGTTATCTATTGTTTAACCATTTCTGCCTGACAATGATTGATGACTTTTATTCTTGTGCAAATTGAACCCAAAAAAGTTTGTCAAGTTGAGGGTCCGGGCACTCTCCTCCTGAGAGATTGGCCGCACCATCCCTTTTCCTGCACAGGACTCAGTAGTTCATGTGAATTTGTCTCATATCTCATCCACGATGTCATGGACCCCAGGAGCTGGGGTCCACATCATTAATCCATTCATTGTTTAATGCCATTCTATTCAATCTCCATGAGTTTGAATGTTTTGGGGTTTTTTTGTTTCCTTGAAGTTGGGTCCTAGTTTCAGGCCCTGGTTGTCTGAGAAAATGCTTGATATGATTTCTATTTCTTGAATTTGTTGAGGCTGGTTTTGTGTCCTATCATGTGATCTATCTTTGAAAATGTTCCACATACATTTGAAAAGAATGTGTATTTTGCTTCTTTTGGATGAAAGTTCCTATATACATCAGTTAGGTCCATTTGATCTAGTGCTTCATTCAGTTCCACAATATCCTTGTTGATATCCTTGCTTGGAAGATCTATCCATTCTTGACATTAGGGTGTTAAAATACCTTACTGTATGTTTGTTGCTATCTATATCTTTCTTGAATTCCTACCAGATTTTCCTTATATGTTTGGGTCCTCCTATGTTGGGTGCATATGTGATTACAATATTTATGTCTTCTTGATGGATTCTTCTGTTGAGTATTATTAGTGCCCTTCTAAATCTCTTTTTACAGAGTCTGTTTTGCAGTAACTTTTGTCTGGTATAAATATGCTACCCCACCTTTTTCCTGCCAATTTGCTTGGAATAGTTTTTCTTTTCTTTTTGAAGTATATTTTATTGATTGTTCTATTACAGTTGTTCTCATTTATTCTCCCCTTTAGTACCCTTTGCCCTGCCCCAGCATTCCCCCACCCTTAGTTCAAATCCATAGGTCTTACACATAAGTTCCTTGGCTTCTCCATTTCCTACATTATTCTTAACCTCCCCATATCTATTTGTGCCTACCATTTATGCTTTTTATTCTTGTACCTTTTCTCCCATTCTCCCTACTCCCACTCCCCGCTGATAACCCTCCATGTGATCTCCCTTTCTGTGATTCTGTTCCTTTTCTACTTGTTTGCTTAGTTTATGTTTTTTTTAGGTTCTGTTGTTGATAGTTGTGAGTTTCTTGTCATTTTACTGTTCATATTTTTTATCATCTTCCTTTTCTTAGATAAGTCCCTTTAGCATTTCATATAATAAGGGCTTGGTGATGATGAACTCCTTTAACTTGACCTTATCTGGGAAGAACTTTATCTGCCCTTCCATTCTAAATGATAGCTTTGCTGGATAGAGTAATCTGGGATGTAGGCCCATGACTTTTATGAATTTGAATATTTTTATCCATCCCCTTCTTGCGAATACAGTTTCTATTGAAAAATCAGCTGATAGTCTTACAGTAACTCTTTGTATGTAACTGTCTCCTTGTCTCTTGCTGCTTTCAAGATTCTTTCCTGATCTTTAATCTTGGGTAATGCAATTATGTGCCTTGGTGTGTGCTTCCTTGGGTACAATTTCTCTGGGACTTTCTGAGCTTCCTGGACTTCCTAAGGAAGTCTATTTCCTTCATAATATTGGGGAATTTCTCCTTCATTACTTTTTCAAATATGTTTTCAATTTCTTGTTCTTCCTTTTCTGCTTCTGGCACCCCTATGATTTATATGTTGGAGTGTTCAAGGTTATCCCATAGGTTCCTAAGCCTCTCCTCATTTTTCTGAATTCTTGTTTCTTCATTCTGTTCTGGTTGAATGTTTATTTATTCTTTCCGCTTCAAATCGTTGATTTCAGTGCCATTTTTCTTCCGATCACTGTTAGTTCACTGTACATTTTCCTCTATTTCATTTTGCATAGGCTTTACTTTTTCCTCTATGTCTCGACCATGTGAGCTTCCTGATTACCAGTGTTTTGAATGCTGCATCTGATAAGTTGGCTATCTCTTCATTACTTAGTTCTATTTTTGGAGCTTTGATCTATTCTTTCATTTAGGCCATATTTCTTTGTCTTGGCATGCCTGTTTTGTTGTAAGGGGCTGATCCTTATGTATTCATCAGGGCAGGGCAATCCTCTTTGCCCCTTGTGTGGCTGTATTTGGGGGAGTGGTCAGAGAGGTAACAATACTGCTTGTTAGGCTCTTGGCCAGCTTTCATTCACTTCCCCCGCTACCCACAAGGAAATTCAGCCCTTCTGGTGTTGATTCCCAGGTGGGCATGTTTGTTTACCTTTAGGACATTGTGGGTCTCTCCAAGGAGCTCTCCTGTGAGGCTAGGAGTTTGTCCCACCACTGCAACCCTAACAGGTTTTTACTGCCAGAGGTTTTGAGGCTTTATTTCCCCATGCTGGAAACTTGAGTTGCATGGTCTGTCTTACTCCCCAGTTTTTCATCCTGGTTCATCCACACGCAAATGTCAGAATGCCCAGTCCTAGAGCCTCCACCTCGCCTTACTGGTGCACCAGCCACTGCCTGGATATGCATGGTCACAACCCCTGCTGCCTATCTCCACCTCTCCTACCCATCTGAATGAATGTTTTGTCTTTAACTCCTTGGTTGTTGGACTTCCATACAGTTCAATTTTCTGGCATTTCTGGTTGTTATTTTTAAATTTGTTGTCCTTCTTTTGGTTGTATGAGGAGGTGAAGTATATCTACCTACACCTCCATCTTGGCCAAAGTCCTGCTTAGAATATTTTTTTCCAACCCTTCACTTTTAGTCTGTGTAGGCCTTTTGTTTTGAGGTGGGTCTCTTGTAGGCAGCATATGTGTGGGTCATGTTGTCTTGTCCATTTAAGTACCCTATCTCTTTTTATTGGAGTGCTTAATCCATTTACATTTATTGTTGATAGGTACTTATTCATTGTCATTTTTCCCCTTTGTACCCAATTTCTGTCTCTCTCTCTCTCACACTCTATACATTCATCTTCTTAAAGCAATTTTCTTAGCATATCTGGCAATGCTGGTTTGGTGGAGGTGTATTCTTTTAGTCTACTTTTTGTCTCAAAACTCCTTATGTCATCCTCCATTTTAAATGATAACCTTTCTGGGCACAGTAGTCTTGGTTGCAGGCCCTTGCTTTTTATTACCTGGAATATTTCTTACCATTCCCTTCTGGCTTGTAGAGTTTCTGTTGAGAAATAATTACCTAGCCTTATGGGAACTCCCTTATATGCTACTTCCCGTTTCTCCCTTGCTGCCTGTAAGGTTCTCTGTCTTTAAAATTTGCCATTTTAATTATGATGTTTATTGGAGTAGGTCTCTTTGAGTTCACTGTGATTGAGACCCTCTATCCTTTTCAAAATTGTGTGGCTTTTTCCCTCTCCGGGTTAGGGAAGTTTTGTTATTTTTTCACAGGTTTTCTATCCCTTTCTCCTTTTCTTCTCCTTCTGGTATTCCTATGATTCAAATGTTGTTACATTTCATATTGTCTTGCAGTTCCCTTAAGCTATCTTCATATTAGTTTTAGTCTTTTTTCATGCAGCGGCTCTACCTGGGTATTTCTTTCTACCTTCTCTTCCAGCTCACTAATTTGGTTCTCTGCTTCAGCCAGCCTACTTGTAGCTCTTCCTAGTATATATTTTTTAATTTCAGATATTGTATTCTTCATTTCTTCCTGGTTCTTGTTTATAGTTTCTATTTCCTTTCTCATACTGATGTAGTTCCTGCTCAGTGTCTTGTAGTTGTGAGTTCCTTGAGCATCCTTATAATCATTCTTTTGAATTCTATGTCTGATAGTTTGCTTGCCTCCATTTCATTTTGCTCTTTTAGTGGGGAGTCTTCCATTCCTTTTGGTTGCAGGTTCTTTCTTCATCTCCCCATTTTAGGTGACTTTGTTTCTGCAATTGCAGATACTCTGACCAGCTGTTTTGGCATGGTGAACTTCTGGGGTAGGGTTCTGTGGGACTCAGTGGTGTGGTCTCTTTTATCTTCTTATCTGGATGCTCTAAGGTTGCCCTTTCTTCTGTTTGTGTGGGCTCTCTTATTGTACTTTGGGATACATGATGGTGGGTTCTCCTCTCCAATGGGTTTATTGGTATTCACAATTCCCACCTGGTCTTGTATTCTTTTGTACAAGTGTTGGTTAACAAAGCAGTATTACTGGACAACCAAACCTACTCCAGCAAAGAAACCCCCCTAACACATTAGCAGTCTTAACCACAATTGAACTAAGATTAATAAAGATGAAGAGAGACTGTGGATACTATAAGATATGGCAAAGGGAATATAACTAAAAAAGGGGGAAATGTTGTGTTGGAAGAAGAAGGAGAACTGATAAGATTTGGGATAGAACTGATATGAAGAAAGGGAGAGAGCAAAATTTACAATGTAAGTAAAACATGAAAAGGTGATGAGAACAATAGGGTAAGAAGAGGGAAGAGTGTACTATGAGGTTGGAAGTAGAATTGAAGTGGTATTGGATCAATGGGAGCAAAATTGCAGAAAAATCACAGCAGGTTCAATAGCAATGACAGCTGAGTAAAATGTAATAAAGGTGGAATGGGAATAAGAATATTATGGAAAAGCGAAAAGTAAATATGAAATGTCTACAGTAAAGAAAAGTGATTTTGAATGGCTGGGGGAAGCAACCTAATAAGAGTAATGAGTAAAGCCCAGGTTGAAAGTTGGGGAAAAAGAGAAAAACAGGGAGAAAACATTGAAACAAAATTCCTCACTCAAATGATCAGGAGCAGGGCAAAGGCAATGTGGAGTAACACAGCAGATTATTCTATGGGATTTAAAGAACAAACAACTATTGAACAAGTAGGTTTTCCTTTGGAGAAGTAGAGCAATAATCATGGTATTTCACCCACCTGGCCACTATTTATAAAAGGTGAAAAATAAATAAGACTCTTATTAGAAGGGAAAGAGAATGTGAGCTGACTTAAGAAACAAGAGTGCTTATGCAAGGTTATATGGAGGAAAAATTGTGAGAGTAAGCAATAGAAACTTGGCATAGTATGAGAGAAAATAAAGTTAACCACAGCAGTAATAATACTCTAGAAGATGGTGAAATGGATTAAGAGCACGGGGGGGGGGGTGATATGTGGCATTTGGAATAACAATAGTATGATAAGAAATATATAATCTAAATAAGAAGAATAAAAAGTAGAAGACCCAGGGAAGTGTGTTATTTGGAATATGAATGAAGTAAAAAAAAATAACATGAAAATGCAATATGAATGGGAGAAAAAAATTAAATAAAAACAAACAAAAGTAAATACACAGAAAAGAAAGGGAAATAACAAATATACACATTCTGAAGGATAGCAAAGCAATATTTGTCTCAACTGTTGATGTTCACCTTCTGACTTCTTTCTGGATCTGTCTCTGGTTTTCTCACAGCTCCAGGTCTTACTGTCTTACACTTGAAAGAAAAAAAGAAGCCTCCTACTGATTTTATACCTTCTAAGCTAGTTTTGCTGGTGTTCCAGGATCCTCAAGGCAGAGGGGGGCTGGGTTCCATTTTTTTTTTTCCTTTCCTGTGATTCTGCAAGGGGTGGGGGCTCAGTCGGGGTTACAACAATCACAGGTGCCCAGTTTCCAGCCCACAACCTCAAAGCACTGTGTGGTCCATGCTGTCCACTCTGTGCATTTGTGCCAGCCAGAGTCAATAATCCACCTTGTTTTACAACCATTTGATCAGTCCATGAAGTGCACTGAGTGCGAGTAAATTGCACCCCCACCCTCCTCCTTCTTTGTTGTCCTGGCCACTGGATGAGCACAAGATCCCTGCAGGGTGGCTCAGTTCCCCTATTGAAAAAAATCTCTCTGGGTGCCACTGTTTCTCCAAGCCCCTGCTGCCCCCTTGATCAATCCATGAGGCACCTTGAGTGGGAGCAAATGGCACCCACACTGCTCTGTCTTCACTGTCCTGGCTGCTGTGTGTGTGATCCCTGCACAGAGGCTAAGTTCCACTTTGGAGAAAAGTCCCCTTGGGTACCTCCTCCTGCTCCCTACAAGCACCTGGCTTTCCACATAGTCCAACTCTCTGACCAGTCCAGAGTCTATCTGGGCCATGGCCAGTCACGGCCCATCTCTTCTCCCAGCTCCAGGTGTCACCATCTCCCTAATTTCTCTAGTACTGTCCCATCAGGTGATCACCGCCCCAGATGGTGTACACTGCCAGCTTTGCATTGCATACTGACTTTTCATCCCTCCAGCCACTTTACAAGTCTAGGTCTCTCCTGGTGTGGGTTTGGGATGTCCCCACTCTGGGAGGGTAGAGAGCTGCTAGGTGGCTTTCACTGACCCGGCTCTCCTCCAATGCTCCCAGAGTAGCTGTGATCTCTGGTGCTCAGCCAAGGGACCTACAAAATCTCCTTACTGTCTGCTTTTAAGCATCCTCTGCACACTTTGGCTTCCAAACTTCATATCATCTGGGATTCTGTTGGCTGTTCACTCTGTTCTTCAGAAAATTGGCTAGGTGTCTCAGTTGGGTGCATGAGCAAGTAGACTCAACTCCCACCTACATCACCACTATCTTCCTGTCTCCTGGTTTGGATATTTCTCACATGGACACAGGAAATATCCACCAATAAATACTAAAATTAGTGGTCAGTGCCCTGACTGGTATGCCTCAGGTGGTTGAGCATCATTCTACAAAGTGAAAGGTTGCCATTTGATTTCAGTTCTGGGCACATGCCTGAGCTTCAGGTTCAGTTCTCAGTCAGAGCATGTACTAAAGGCAACCAATCAATGTTTCCTTGCCTCATTTTCTCCCCCTTCCCCTCTCTCTAAAAATGAAATAAAATATTAAAAATAATAAAATTAGTGGCCAGAATTTTAAATAAACAGTATATTTTTATAGTCTCAAAGTTTCTATCCATAACTTTACTAATAAATAGTGGTTTTAAAATATGACCACAAATTTAAGATGGAACTTACTTCCTCTCCCCAAGTGTGCTTTGTAATCCATTTTGAAGTGTAGACTAGAAAGGGAAAAATCCTAATTATATAGTGGTGAAACTTTTCAGACATCACTCTAGCCAAGTAACCAAGGTTAACATGACAACTCATGTTGATATCATATGTCCCCATGATATCATGGGAGAGAGAGTGAGAGAGGGAAAGAGAACATTCTCCCTGTGGTATTCCTCCTAAAATTTGTAATGTCAGATCAATTAGGAAAAAAACATCAGACAATCTCAGATACAGTAATTTTCAAAATATCTGATCATTACTCTTCAAACATCTAAAGGTCATGAAAGCCAAGGAAAGAAGAAAAAACAGTTACAGGTTGGAGGAAACTAAAATGACATGGTGACTAAATGTACTGTGATATTTTGCATTGAATCCTGAATCAGTAAAAGGATATTAGTGAAAAAAAAATGGTGAAATCTCAATAAACTCTGATGTTTAGTTATGTTAGCAGGAAGGGGCACCAGACATTACCAAACCTCAGCTTAGCAGCCTTGGTAATTGAGTTCTGGTTAAGAAAGAATTCAGAGCCAAGACAATAGTTTGTAGACAATACAAGCAATAGTTTATTTAGAAAGTCACAAAGGCAGAAGAAGTGAGCCATGGAAGAAGTAAGCCAGCTGAGCTGCATGGGCTCAGAAAACAAATTACAGAGGCAAGAGTCCTTAGAGCTTAGGAAAAAGAAAGGCAGAGAACACTCCTGGAGGAAAAAGAGGAAAGGTGCGGAAATGTTCCAGAGAGGGAAGTAGTGCATGAAATCCTTTGTCTTGAGGGTTTTATCTGCTTTTCAAAGGCAGTTACATAGGGTAGTTCCAGGGGAAGAGCACAATGTTCATCAGCATTCCAGGTATGTCCTTTCAGGGTCATAGTCTCCACTGATTGGTTGGTGCCAGAGCAGGGGGCATTTGTCATTGCAGCTTGTGCTGATGTCAGCCATGGCATCATCCCACTTGGCCTTTTCCCATCTGGCTATGCTGCTTTTCTGCAGCCTGGAGCCAAAATCACAACTGAGGCCTGAATGTTATCTCTAGGGCTTAGTGTTTAAGGGAGTGGTCATGCAAGGCTCATATGGGAGTTATTCCAGGCTATTCTCCAGCCCTGTTCCTCCTTTAAGGAGAATCTATCACTAGCACTGCCAAGGAACGAAAGGTGATGCGAAGGTCCAAACTGCTTGACCTGTGATATGCTAGGGGAGGAAAAGGTCACTGTAGGGGGGAGGTCCTTGTTTTCCCAGTTTTGCCTATTGATATGCACTCAGGGCTTTCTGCCCTGGTGACTTTCTATACCTGGCCTATTCTCTTTTCTCTGTTCATGCCTAACTGCCTTCTACAGTTATAATAATTATTCCTGGATTACTTTCTTAGTTTTGATAAATGTGCCATGGTTATGTAAAATGTTAACATTAGGAGAAGCTCGGTAAAGAGCAGATGGGAAATAGCTTTGTAACTCTTCTGTAAATCTAAAGTTATTAAAAAATAAAAAGTAAAAAAAATGACATTGACCAGAAACAGTTCACTATATTTTGTTTCATAGAAAGCTCATCATAAAATGTGACCCCCCTAAAAAAAAAAAAAAAAAACCCTCATAGACACAGACAATAGTATAGTGATTTCCAGAAGGAAAGGGGGGTAGGGAAGTAGAAGGGGGTAAAGGCAGAGAGAGTGATGGAAGGAGACTCAACTTATGGTGGTGAACACACAGTACAATATACAGATAATATAGAATTGTACACGTGAAACCTATATAATTTTATTAACTGTCACCTCAATAAATTCAATAAAAATTCACTGTGCTGGTGTGGCTTAGTGTACTGAGTGCTGGCCTGCAAACCAAAGGGTCTGGGATAGATCCCCAGTCAGGGCCACACTCCAGTAGGGGGCACCCAAGAGGCAACCACATATTGATGTTTCTCTCACTCTCTTTCTCCCTTCTCCTTCTCTAAAAATAAATAAGTAAAATAAACAATAAAAAATCATACTATGGAGACTTCCAGCCAAGATGGAGGCATAGGCAGACACACTGTGCCTCTTCTCACAACCAAAATTAAGGACAACAAAGATTTAGAAACAAGAAAACAACCAGAACTCAGAAAATCCAACTGTTTGGAAGTCCAACAACGATTCATCCAGACGGGTAAGAGGGGTAGAGTCGCGGCAGTAAAAAGCGGAGGTGCGGACTGGGCACGCAGGCAGCAGCAGCTGGCAGCCCCCAGGTGCACAGGTGGCAACTAGCAGAACCCAGGCACAGGGCGGCAACTGTGCAGAACCAGTGAGGCCGCACAAGGCAGCTGGCTGACCAGGTGGTCCCACATTCACGCGCAGATAATCCAGGCAAAGGGGAAGCGGTGGAAGGGAGGGGAATCCAAGAGTGAGTGGAGCAAATGCCATTGTCTCCTCTCAGACCCCGCCCCCACATACAGCATCACTACCCAGCAACTGGGCTGTCCCACCCTGGGGAACACCTGAGGCTCCACCCCTCACTATGTAACAGCCACAACTAGACCAAAAACAAAAAAACCCAGAAATGAAAATGGCTCAAACCGGAAAACAAATCAAAGCCCCAGAGCCAATTTATCTAAGCGATGAAGAGATAGCCAATGTATCAGATGCACAGTTCAAAACTCTGGTTGATTTTGCTCACAAATTAGATGAAGAAATGAAGGCTACAATAAGTGAAATGAAGAAAGATGCATGTGGAACCAACAGAGATGGGAGGAAAACTGGGACTCAAATCAATGGAATGGACCAGAAGGAAGAAAGAAACAACCAAACAAAAAAAAAGCAAAGAAGAAACAAGAATTCAAAAAAATGAGGGGAGGCTTAGGAACCTCCAGGACATCTTTAAGCGTCCCAACATCCGAATTATAGGGGTACCAGAAGGGGAAGAAGAAGAGCAACAAGTGGAAAACTTATTTGAACAAATAATAAAGGAGAACTTCCCAATCTGGCAAAGGAAATAGACTTCCAGGAAGTCCAGGAAGCTCAGAGAGTCCCAAAGAAGTTGGACCCAAGGAGGAACACACCAAGGCACATCATAATTACATTAGCCAAGATTCAAATGAAGGAGAGAATTCTAGAAGCTGCAAGGGATAAGGGGACAGTCACCTACAAAGGAGTTCCCATCAGACTGTCAGCGGATTTCTCAAAAGAGACCTTCCAGGCAAGAAGGGACTGGAAAGAGGTATTCCAAATCATGAAAATCAAAGACCTACATCCAAGATTGCTCTATCCAGCAAAGCTGTCATTTAGAATGGAAGGGAAGATAAAGTGCTTCTCAGATAAGGTCAAGTTAAAGGAGTTCATCATCACCAAGCCCTTATTATATGAAATGTTAAAGGGACTTATCTAAGAAAAAGAAGATAAAAAATATGAACAGTAAAAAGACAGCAA
>PVKU01009022.1:0-18339 GCA_004027475.1 Anoura caudifer | reverse complement strand
CAGTTAGCAATAGGGGTGTGGGAGGAGGAGAGAGGGGGACAAGGTACATAGAACAAGTAGCATAGATGGTAGGTAGAAAATAGACAGGGGGAGGGTAAGAATAGTGTGGGAAATGTAGAAGCTAAAGAACTTATGACACATGGGCATGAACTAAAGGGGGGAATGTGGGTGGGAGGGGGTGTGCAGGGTGGAGGGTAATGAAGGAGGGAAAATGGGACAACTGAAATAGCATAATCAATAAACTATAATTAAAAAATAATACTATGGTCACGTGATCATACTGTGCTAAAAATGTCAGGAGGATGTGCACATTAAAGAATATATATTTGGTGTCAGGTAAATTTCAGCTGGTCTCAGGAAATGGTATGTGCCCTCCACTTTATACAAAGTTTCTTACATATGGGCAATTCTGAGTATTAATACCAAGTTGCTAGCTTGCTTTTCCCTCATTTTATAGAGTAAGATGGTCACAAATATTAGTTTAGATAAATTTATTTTCTGCTAAGAATTTTATCTAAAGTACAGTGACAACTGTTCACATTCATACATGAAATTCATGCACACCTTTCCCTTCTCTTGAGAATCCTGGATCCAGACAGCATAAGTCTCTCAGATAGCCATCTCTCAACTCAGTAAACAAGACAGAAAATCAGCTGGTTTCTAAAGGAGCAGGTGTGGTGTATATATAGGGAAAGGTAATCTGTAAAATGTAGTTAACAATTTATGTGACACTCACTGTCCTAAGTGCTTTCACAAGGTAAACACTTTTAATATTCATAAAAACCTTGTTAGCTACGTAGCACTATTAGCGTGCTTTTATAGCTTAGGAGGGAGAACCACTTTTCCTGTCCAAGCCGTCATCCACCCACCCCGCCTTGTCCTCTCCCTCTGCGCATGTGCAGCCCCGCCTCCTCCTCTCCGCTAGTCCTCCCGGGCCTCCAGCCCTCAGAGAGAAACAATCTTTGGCTTCCACGTCTTTAAGGCGAGGGAGCTGATTGTGGGAACGAGGGCCGCTGGGGCCCACACGTTTCAAGGGTGAGGTGGTGCCCGTTGATAGGGAGAAGTCCCACAAACCTCAGGGAGACTACAGGCGTCTGCAGCACTTACAGCTGAAGGGACGTCGGGTAGGGGCTTCCCTGTCTGAAGAGGTGAGTGTCGGCGTGGGATGCGGGCTCTCGGGCTTCAGGGGTTCGCCGGCGCCCAGCCCGTGTGCGGAACGGACAGCGTCCTCCTGTGGCTGCTGATGGGGAGTGCGCGTATGTGACGTGTGCGCTGTGGGAGCAGTACGCGTGCGCGATAGGTTTTTTATTTGAGAAATGCGGGTCTCAGGAATAGTTGCTGTATTAGGTTGTTCTGAGCACCTATGTTTTGATAGCTGCTTTATATTTCTTTATGTATATAATACTTGCGACTGGAGCTTGAACAAGTTTTCAGGGCCTCCATTTTTCAGTTAAATCATTGGGGAAATGGAACAGGGAAAGAGCTGGACTAGCTAGCCCACAAGGCCCTTTCTTGGCTCTAACATTCTCCACATTTAAAATTATTATTTATTATGTTTTCATTTGTTGTTATGAATAATCATGACACAGTATCCTGAAGCCATGGACGGCTGTGAGACGTGGAAAGTCTGGGACAAATTTCAGAAGAGAGAGGTGAGATGGAGCTGAGGGGTGGGTGCATAAGCTACATCATAAAATGTCACCCCTTGTGGAGAGTCAGGGATGAAACTAAGGAAATTATGTCATAACTCTTATCTAGAGACCTCCGTACTCCCCTCATTCTTGATTTACTCTTAATTCTTTCCAGAGGTGAGCTGCCCCCAGTGTCCCATTGATTGTTGATGGCATCTAGAGAAGTACTGAAGTTCCCTCTCTCCTAGCTTTATACACACACAGGATGGTAGTGCCGGCAGGTCCTTTTTGGATTATCTGGTTTGAACTGATTTGAAAGATTTTTTTTAAATGAGTATGCTGGGATCATGCAATTTGTTAAGTTGCGGAACCAAGATTGAAAGCTAGGTCTGTGGATTCCTAGCTACTGTCCGTTTTTCTCACTGTTAGGTCAAATTTAGTTTCTTACTAAAATATCCTTTTGAAAATTGTAAGCAGGTTGGAACAATCATTAAAAAATTTACCTTGTTTTAAACATCCCCATACTTTTTTTCAGAGTTTTTTTTGGATTATTTGACCTCAAGGGATCAATGGTGTTAGCAGATAAATAGATAACTAATATGGCTGGAGGGTTTTTTTCCCTCTATATCAGTTTTAACAAATCCATAGTGCTTCCTATTTTAGATTATTATTCTATGTTAAACTTACCTTTTTATGTTTTTAATTTTTGTGTCACAGAACCTAAATTGATAATAAATCAGTAAGAAACAAATATTTACATTCACTCAGTGAAAAATATGTCTAAGCTCAACATATATCGGAGCTACACATGGACATGTAAGTATCTTGTGTGGAGCTGCGTAGGCAGGTGAATGCAGGAACTGCAAGGCAGGGCAAGTTCTGACTTCCTTCTTCCTTTTCCCTCAGCACTGCTTTCTCCAAGAACAGAAAATGAACAAATCCCAGGTGAGGTTTTTTTGTTGTTGTTGTTTATTAATCCCCACTTTTTTAAAATGTGTTTTCTAAAATTTTGTACATATTATTATTTTTATAATGAAAAAGTAGAAACAGGAATAATTTTACATTAAGGAAAATGTAGGAAGAATAGGAAATTCAAACTGGGACAGTTGGTAAAATCAGGTGTAAGATACTTAATTTTATAGTTAACCAAGTTATTGTAGAATTTCTTTGATCTTTCTAATAACAGTACTGAAATAAATGCATTATATTGCCTGTAATCATTGCTTGGTGGAAATAGCACAGTGATTAGATAGAACTTAGTGCATGTAGTTTTCAGATTTGAGTTTACAGCTCTGGCATGGTCTTGCTTGATCCAGGAATAAAATGAAGATCTGGTTGAATGGAGAGACTTTATGTTTCCAAAATAACTCCCTATAAATGTTTATGTCAGTTTGTTTGTATTTCTACCTTGAGGAGTAGACATCTCTGCCTTTCATTTCTGCATTTGTCAATCACATTTCAACCCAATGAATGCAGTCTTGGTCCTTCACCACTGCTAACTTGAATCAGTTCTGGAAAAGGCCACCAAATGGTAGTAAAATCCAGTTTTTGTTTTTTGTCTTTCTTGACCCCTCAGCAGTATTCGACACCTTTATCTATAGTCTGTTTTGAAAGTCTCCTCTGTTGTCTATGATACTGCCCTCATAACTATCTTTTTGTAACTGATAGAATTTCTTTCTAACACCCCATGAAGTGTCTTTTCCTTTTGCTCCAGACATTGCTTTTTCCCTGGGTTATTGCTTAACCCTTGCTTATTTATGCTTGGCCCTTTGTTCTCCTCAGCCTATGTATTTTTCATGAACAGTATTACCTTTTTTTAAATAAAAGTTTCTGAATTACTAATATGTTAATGTGGTTTAAAAAGTGATACAGAAGATCATAAGTAAAACCTTACATTTCCATTCTCTCTATACCTGATTCTCCCTCTAAGTACAATTACATTTATCATATAAACTGAGACACTTTTCACTAAGAGTAAAAGAGGTTCTACAGACAATTATGCTGCGACAACTGGCATATATTGGAACAGTCCCAGACACACGAGAGTATTATGGATGCCCTACTATTAATATCCAATATTAATACTTTTTGTTTGTGTTCTAGGTATTTCTTTATTCAGTTAATAGAAAATACGTATACATGTTCTTGTATGCCCTCTCTCTTTACTTAAACAGAAATGCATTATCCTTAAATGCTTCTCAAGTTTAGATGCAGCTGTACATCACTGGCATTTTGTTAACATGCTGATTTTGATGCAGTAGAGCTGGGTGGGGTCTTGGATTCTATATTTCTAATAAACTCCCAAATTAAGCTGATTCTGCTGTTAAAGGAACCACACTTTGAATAGCAAGTTCATACACTATTTTCCTTTTTTGTTGTTGCTGGTTTTTTTCCACTTCTTTTTCTATCTAGTCTCAGAGATCTCTCTGTAACAGAACATGTATTGTTGCTTCATTTTACCTTCATTTTATGTTACAACTGTATAGTAAATCAATTATGGATGTTCCATATTTTATTTAACTAGGTGTTAACTACTTCCAATCTTTTTCTACTACAAGCCATGTTTTAATGAATAACCTTATACATATAGATTTATTCTATCAGATAAATTACCAGAAGTAGGATCACCAGATCAAAGGGTAAATACAGTTGATAATCTTGATCAGTTTGTTGGGATTATAATATCATTTTGTATTCCCTTTACACTATATGAGACTGCTTATTTCTCCATAGCTATTCTTTATACATTATGTGGTTCAATTTTTGGCCACTGATAGATAAAAAGTGATATTTTATGTAGTTTGCATCTGTAATATCCTAACTATGAGTGAAGCGGAATATTTTTTCATGTATCTGAAAGTTGCATTAATGTTTCAGTGAACTATCTGTTCATACCTTTTGTCTATTTTGCTCATAGATTTTTGGCTTTTATTTATTTTTTTCCAGTGTCTAGCTAGCTCTGTATATACTCATATTAGGGATACTAATGGTTGTTTATTATATGAGTGATAATGTGATAATTTTCTGGTATATCATTTGTCTTTTGATAATTGCCCATGGTATTTTCCCCCCATGCAGATATTCTGTTTCAGAAGACCACATTTCACTTACTCATCAGATTTCCTTAGGCTCCAGTTGACTGTGACACTTTCTCAAACTATCCTTATTTTTGATTAACTTGACAGTTTTGAGGAACACAAGTCAGGTGTTTTGTAGAATGTCCCTCAATTAGGAGTTGTCTGCTCTTTTTCTCATGTTAGACTGGGATTATAGGTTTCTTGAAGGAACAGGTAGTGTCATTTGGTCATGTCTGATCAACAGTAAAAGTACTATCAAATTGATGTATCATTGCTGATCACCTGGCTAAGGTCTTGTGGTCAAGCTTTTCCACTGTAAAGTTACTCTTATTTCCTTTATTTTCATACTGTATTCTTTGGTAGGAAGTGGAAGTGTTAATTTAAAAAGAAAAAGGCTTTATGTTATTCTTGATTTTAGAGAAAGAGAAAGAGAAAGGATAAGAGAAAGAAATAAAATTGATTTTTGTTCCACTTATTTATGCTTTCATTGGTTGATATTTATGTGTGCCCTGACGTGGGATCAAACCCAGAACCTTAGGGTATTGGAACAACACTCTTCTGAGCTACCCAGCCAGGGCAAAACGGCCTCACTTTAAAATAAAATGAGAGGCAGAAAGTATTTATTGAGATCAATAAGAATAACTATTTTGGGAATCATTAATTCAGGCTGGAGCCCAAATACTGTTCCAGTTAGGAGACAAAAACAATGGGTATTTATCTCTAAGAAAGGGAAGGGAACAATTACATCAATAAAAGAAAGTTACTTCTGTTGGTGCAGATAACATAATGATGCTAATTCTAAATAATGTTTTTTAATGTCCTATATTTTAAAATTCTATTTATAGTTGTTATGCCCATTTTTATTTATTTTTAAATATATTTTATTGATTATGCTATTACAGTTATCTCATTTTTCCCTGTTTATTCTCCTCCGCCCTACACACCCCCTCCCACCCACATTCCCCCCCTTTAGTTTATGTCCATGAGTCATACATACAAGTTCTTTGGCTTCTACATTTCCTATACTATTCTTATGCTCCCCCTGTCTATTTTCTACCTACCATTTATGCTACTTATTCTCTGTACCTATTCCCCCTCTCTCCCCCTTCCACTCCCCACTGATAACCCTCCATGTGATCTCCATTTCTCTGATTCTGTTCCTGTTCTAGCTGTTTGCTTTTGTTTTAGGTGTGGTTGTTAATATCTGTGAGTTTGTTGTCACTTTACTGTTCATATTTTTTATCTTCTTTTTCTGGGATGAATCCCTTTAACATTTCATATAATAAGGGCTTGGTGATGATGAATTCTTTTACTTGACCTTATCTGAGAAGGACTTTATCTTCCCTTCCATTCTAAATGAAAGTTTCACTGGATAGAGCAATCATGGATGTAGGCCCTTGACTTTTATGACTTGGAATACTTCTTTCCAGCCCCTTCTTGCCTGTAAGGTCTCTTTTGAGAAATCAGCTGACAGTCTGATGGGAACTCCTTTGTAGGTGACTGTCCCCTTATCCCTTGCTGCTTCTAGAATTCTCTCCTTCATTTTAATCTTGGCTAATGTAATTATGATGTGCCTTGGTGTGTTCCTCCTCAGGTCCAACTTCTTTGGGACTCTGAGCTTCCTGGACTTCCTGGAAGACTATTTCCTTTGGCAGATCGGGGAAGTTCTCCTTCATTATTTTTTCAAATAAGTGTTCAATTTCTTGTTCTTTCTCTTCTTCTGGGACCCCTATGATTCGTATGTTGGAACATTTAAAGTTGTCCTGGAGGTTCCTCAGCCTCTCCTCACTTTTTTGAATTCTTACTTCTTTATTCTGTTCCGGTTGAATGTTTCTTCCTTCTGCTGCACACCATTGATTTGAGATCTGGTTTCCTTCACATCACTGTTGGTTCCCTGCACATTTTCCTTTATTTCCCTTTGTATAGCCTTCACTTTTCCCTCTATTTTGCTACCATATTCAACCAATTCTGTGAGCATCCTGATTACCAGTGTTTTGAACTGTGCATCTGATAGGTTGGCTCTCTCCTCTTTGCTTAGTTGTATGTCTGGTGGCTCTGCCTGCAGAGCTCTCCTGTCTGCCACAGATGAGAATAATTCTACTAAGGCATGATCTGCTTGGGGAGAAAAGGTGGCCATTCTCTCAAAGGAGAAGGGCTTGGAGCCTGTTCCTTAATGGACTTTATTGGGTTTAATTTGCATAGGAATACAGGGCACGTATGTAAAGCTCATCATTCATTGTCAGGAGAGTAATGATTAAACAATGGTTAGCATTCAAAGATCTATAAGGGCTCATTCTGAGTCAGGGTCAGATAGCCAAAGGGCCATACAACTTTGGGAAACAAACTCATTTTATGCTTGGACCCTTATCATTTAAACTGAGAATATTCTTAGCAAAACAGGTTTTCCAGGATTTTATGCATTCTTACTTAGGCCCGATTGCCCTGGGGGAACCACCCTTTCCAGCACAGGGCCACACCCACTTTCGTCATTGTTTTAGGCTTAAGTCAGGTGGGAGATATAGGCAGCCAAGAGATTAGGAGACTTTACAGATAGAATGAGCACTCAGGCTCTGACAAAGCTGAGGGATGATGGACCCTCACCCCTTTTCTATAATCCTTGAATCCTTCCCTGATGGCCCCTTCGCGACTGTGCCTGTCTTAAGTCATCCCTCCCTTGAGGAATCTTCCCATCATTGGCTAACTAGTCATCCACCCGGGGGCCAGGCAGGGTGAAGTAAAGGGAGCAGAGACTGTTCCCCTGCTGGGAGGATAAGTTTTGTCTCTTTTGTGGCTAATGGTCCCAAGGTCCTTTTCTCAGCCTTAGCCATGGGGGGGGGGGTTACAACTTGTGAAACGAGAGAGGGTGGTTCCCAACAGTTGTATTTTTTCTGGAGCTTTCATCTATTCTTTCATTTGGGCCATTTTTTTTGTTTTGTCATGTCTGTATTCGTAGTGAGGGGCAGAACCTTAGGTGTTCACCAGGGAGGGACAACCCACATTGCTGTGTTGTGATGCTGTCAGTGGGGGAGGGGTCCAAGAGGGAACAATGCCACTTGCTCAGTTGTCAGCCAGCTTTCAGTCACTTCCACTGCTACCCACAGTCAAATTGGGCCCTTCTGGTGCTGATTCCCAGGTGGGTGGGTTTTTGTACTTTCTGCGACCCTGTGGGTCTCTCCAACAAACTCTCCTGTGAGGCTGGGAGATTCTCCCACTGCCACCTCAACCCTTACAGCTTTTTTTGGTCAGAGGTTTTGAGGCTTTATTTTCCCACATGGAACCCTGGGTTGCACGGTCTGTCTTGCTCCCCAGTTGTTCATCTTGGTTTATCTGCATGCAAATGTGGGACCACCCGTTCTGCCAGACGCCACCTCTCCTGCCCTGGTCCTCCAGCCATTGCTTGCTGTGAGTTCTCTCCACTATAGCTGCCTGTCTCCACCCCTCCTACCAATCTAAATGAATGTTTCTTTTTTAACTCCTTGGTTGGCTTACTTTCATACAGTTCGATTTTCTGGCAATTCTGGGTTTTTTTTTTCATAATTGTTGTCCTTCTTTTGGTTGTGTGAGGAGGCACAGTGTGTCTACCTATGCTTCTATCTTGGCTGTAAGTCAGCAGTTTGTATTTTAAAAAGCCCACTTAAAAATTTTTTTTTTCTCTTAATCTCTGTGGGCAATGTTTAGAATCACAACTTTAAGAGACAGGGAAATACTGTAAGTTTCGTTGGCATTATTATTTGGCAATGTTTTCCATGTAATTTAATATACCAAGTAAGCCTAATTACTTTAATTTCATACTTTTGTAAAGAGGGGAAAAAAAACTTAGAGGTATGTCAGGGTTACTTCTGAAAAATTTCAAAGTTCTTTAAAATGTCAAGGTCAAAAAAGACTTTATCTTGAATCTTGGGAAATTTGTCAGCATATCAAAAGTTTTAAAACATTTGGTCATTGTGGAACACTTAAGGTATTTATTTAATCATGGTGATAAAGACTTTGCAGGCAAATACAGAAAATTAAATAGTTATAAGAAAAATGTTTGCTTTCCAATATTGAGAAGACTCAGTGTACTTAAAAAATTAAAGATTTGATGATAAAAAGCACAGGAAATTATTTAAATAAAATCTTTGCTTTCCTTTTATAATCACTTATTACAAGCTTACCAATAATACAGGAAAAGTTCTTTTTATCAGGAATAAAATTTAAGTTGTAGCTTTACAAAAGTACATCATCAATAGTAAAGCTTAATTTTTAAAAAGCCTATATAATAATATTTTAACTTTAGCCAGCGTAATATATAAGGTAAAATTATTTTTTTCTCTTTCTGCTCTGAAATAACCAGGACAAAATTAATCTTGTTTTTCTTAAGGAAAGTGGGTCTTCATATTTTATAGCATCTTTTATTGAAAATACATATCAACTATTTTCATATTTAGAATTTTTAACCATTAGAAACCTTACTTTTATAAGAAGCAAAAGTAAGCATTTAATATTTTTTAGATTGGCAAATTTTTGAACATCTCATATTCTCTATAATAATATAATTGCCAGAAACATGTGTTTTCATATTATACCATAGACATTTTTTTAATACACACAAATGTCTTCAGTTTCTCTGTATTAAGAAGCCAACAGGGACTTCTGGCCAAGATGGAGGCATAGGTAGATATACTTTGTCTCCTCACACAACCAAAAGAATACAACATATTTAAAAACAAAAATTACCAGAACTGCTAAAAATCGAACTGTATGGAAGTCTGACAACAATGGAGTTAAAGAAGCATTCATTCAGACTGGTAGGAGGGACAGAGAGGGGCAGATGAGGCAGAGAGTATGTGTAGGAAGGCGGAGGCTGGTGACAAGGTCAGGGAAGGTGGGCACAACAGTGGCTGGCAGACCAGGCGGTCCCACATTTGTGTGAGGATAAACAAGGAGGGACATCTGGGGAGAGAGATGGACCACGCAACCCAGGGTTCCGGTGTGGGGAAATAAAGCTTCAAAACCTCTGGCTGTAAATATCTATGGGCATTGTGGTGGCAGGAGAAACTGGCAGATTCACAGGAGAGTTTGTTGGAGACACCCACAGGGTCCTAGAACATACACAAACCTGCCACCCGGAATCAGCATCAGAAGGGCCCAATTTGCTTGCGGGTAACAGTGGAAGTGACTGAAAGCCGGTGAGAGCCGAACAAGCAGCATTGTTCACTCTCTGACCACTCCCTCCTGCCATACAGCACCACAAAGTAGCAAACGGGGTTTGCCCAGCCTTGGCAAATACCTAAGGCTCTGCCACTTACTATGTAACAGGCACACGGAGGCAAAGAAATATGGCCCAAACTAAAGAACAGATCAAAGCTTCAAAAATAGAACTAAGTGATCAAAAGATAACCAGCTTATCACATACAGCATTCAAAACACTGGTAATCAGGATGATAACAAATGGTTGAGTATGGTCACAAAATAGAGGAAAAAGTGAAAGCTATGCAAAAGGAAATAAAGGAAAATGTACAGGGAACCAACAGTGATGAGAAGGAAACTGGGACTCAAATCAATGATTCAGAGCAGAAGGAAGAAAAACATTGAAGCAGAACAAAATGAAGAAACAAGAATTCAAAAAAGTGAAGAGAGGCTGAGGAACCTCCAGGACAACTTTACATGTCCCAACATCCAAATTGTAGGGGTACCAGAAGGGGAAGAGGAAGAGCAACAAGTGGAAAACTTATTTGAACAAATAAAGGAGAACTTCCCCTGTCTGGCAAAAGAAATAGACTTCCAGGAAGTCCAGGAAGCCCAGAGAGTCCCAAGGAAGTTGGACCCAAGGAGGAACACACCAAGGCACATCATAATTGCATTAGCTAAGATTAAAAATAAGGAGAGAATCTTAAAAGCAGCAAGAGAAAAGGAGACAGTTACCTACAAAGGAGTTCCCATCAGACTGTCAGCTGATTTCTCAAAAGAGACCTTACAGGCAAGAAAGGGCTGGAAAGAGGTATTCCAAGTCATGAAAGTCAAGGACGTACATCCAAGATTGCTCTATGCAGTGAAGCTGTCATTTAGAATGGAAAGGAAGATAAAGTGCTTCCCAGATAAGGTCAAGTTTAAAGGAGTTCATCATCACCAAGCCCTTATACGAAATGTTAAAGGGACTTATCTAAGAAAAAGAAGATAAAAAATATGAACAGTAAAAAGACAGCAAACTCACAGATATTAACAACCACACCTAAAACAAAAGCAAACTAAGCAAACAAGTGGAACAGGAACAGAAACAGAAATGGGTTAGCAACAGGGGAGTGGGAGGAGGAGAGAGGGAGAAAAGGTACAGAGAACAAGTAGCATAGATGGTGGGTAGAAAATAGACAGCGGGAGGGAAGAATAGTGTGGAAATGTAGAAGCTAAAGAACTTATGACACATGGGCATGAACTAAAGGGGGGGAATGTGAGTGGGAGGGAGTGTGCAGGGTGGAGGGGAATGATGAGGAAAAAAATGGGACAACTGTAATAGCATAATCAATAAAATATATTAAAAATAAAAAATAATAATAAAAAAAAAAGGAAATTCCCTAGTGTTTTCCACAGTGGCTGCACTAGTCTGCATTCCCACTGACAGTGTTCTAGGGTTCCCTTTTGTCCACAACCTCTATACCACTTGTTTCTTGTTGATTTGTTAATGCTTGCTATTCTGCTGGATGTGAAGTGGTATCTCATTGTGGGTTTAATTTGCATCTCTCTGATGGCTACTGATGCTGAGCGCCCTGTATGTCCTCCTTGGAGAAGTGTCTTTTAAGATCTTTTGCCCATTCTTAAGTTGAGTTGTTTATCTTCCTAGAGTGGAGTCGTGTGAGTTCTTTATATATTTTGGAGATCAAACCCTTCTCTGAAGTATTATTTGCAAATACGTTTGCCATACATTTCGTTCCTTTTTCATTTTGCTGATGTTTTCTTTACAATTGCAGAAGCTTTTTATTTTGATGAAGTCCCATTTGTTTATTCTTTCATTTATGTCCCTTGCTTTAGGGGACATAAAGGTGAAAATGTTGCTGTGTGCAATATCAGATTTTCCTTCCTATGTTCTCCTCTAGGAGTTTTATGGTGTCATGACTTATATTTAAGTCTTTTATCCATCTTGAATTTATTATTTTGCGTGGTATAAGTTGTTGATTGAAATTTATTTTCTTGCATGTAGATGTCCAGATCTCCCTATAGTATTTCTTGAAGATGCTATTTTTGCTGTATTTTATGCTTCTGCCTCCGTTGTTGAATATTAACTGACCATAGAGAGTTGGGTTTATTTCTGGGCTTTGTATTCTGTTTCATTGGTCTATTTATCTGTTCTTATGCTACTACCATACTGTTTTGATTATAGTGGCCTGGTAATATAGTTTTATATCAGGTATTGTGATATCTCATATTTTGTTCTTTCTCAAAGTTGCCATGGCTATACAGGGTCATTTACGGTTATATATAAATTTTTGAAATGTTTGTTTTATATCTTTGAAATATATCATTGGTATTTCAGTAGGGTTCACACTGAATCAATAAATTGCTTTGGATAATATGGGCATTTTCTTGATGTTAATTCTTCCAATCTATGAACACTGTATATGCTTCCATTTTTTTTGTGTCTTCCTTAATTTTTTTCTTCAGTGTTGGGTAGTTTCCTGAGTACAGGTCTTTTACCTCCTTGATAAGGTTTATTTCTAGGTACTTTATTTTTCTTTTTGCTATATCAAATAGGATTTTTTCCTGATTTCTGATTCTGATGTTTTATTGTTGGTGTATAAAAATGCTTTTGATTTCTGATATCGACTTTGAACCCTGCGGTTTTGCCAGATTTGCTTAAAGGTTCAGTAGTTTTTTGTGGAGTCTATAAGGTTTTCTATGTATACTATCATATCATCTACAAACAGTGACGGCTTTGGGTCCTCCTTTCCGATTTGGATACCTTTTACTTCTTTTTCTTGTTTGATTGCTACAATTAGGACTTCCAATACCATATTGGATAAATGTGGTGAAAGCGAACATCTTTGTCTTGTTACTGATCTTAGTGGGAAAGCTTTTAATTTTTGCCCATTAAGTATGATGTTGGCTGTAGGTTTCTCGTTCACAGAATTATCATGTTGAGGAATGCTCCCTCTATTCCCACTTTGCTGAGTGTTTTTATCATAAATGTGTGCTGTACCTTATCAAATAGTTTTTTCACATCTATTGATATGATTATGTGGTGTTTGTCTTTCCTTTTGTTTATGTCATGTATTACAGTTATTGATTTATAAATATAGTAACATTCTTGCATCCCTGGGATGAATTGCACCTGATCATGGTTTATGATCTTAATGTATTGCTGGATGCAGTTTGCCAATATTTTGTTGAGGATTTTAACATCTATGTTCATCAGCAATATGTGCCTGTAGTTTTCTTTCTTTGTTGTTTGTTTATCTGGTTTTGGGATTAAGGGTGATGCTGACTTCATAAAAGAATTTGGGAGTCTTCCCTCTTCTTGGATTTTTTGGAATAGTCTGTGAAGGATAGGGGGTTAGCCCTTCCTTAAATCCTTTTTTTAAATTGTCCTGTGAAACCATCTGGTCCAGGGCTTTTGTGTGCCAGGAAATTTTAAATTACTGCTTCAATTTCATCAGCTGTTATTGGTCTGTTCAGGCTTTCTGCTTCGTCTTCATTCGGTTTTGGAAGACTGTTTTTTCTAGAAATGTGTCCATTTCACCCATGTTTTCAAATTTCTTTGCATATAGTTTTTAGTAGTTTCTTACAGTCCTTTTTATGTTTGTGCTATCAGTTGCAATCTTCCCTCTTTCATTTCTGATTTTGTTTATTTGGGTCTTTGTTTTCCTCTGAATTTGCTTAAGGGCTTGTCAATTTTATTTATTTTTTCAAAAAAGAAACTCTTGGATTTATTGATTTTGGATTATTCCTTTAGTCTCTATGTAGTTCAATTCTTCTGTGATGTTGTCATTTCCTTCCTTCTCACTCTGGGCTCTGTTGTTCCTCCAGTTCTTGTAGATGTAGGGTTAGGTGGTTGTTGTTGTTTTTTGTTTTGTTTTGTTTTTTTTAATGTTTCTGTCTTTTTAGGTAGCCTTGTATTGCTATGAACTTCCCTCTCAGGACTGCCTGGGCTGTGTCCTGTAAGTGTCGGACTTCTGTGTGTTCATTTTCATTTGTTCCCGGAAACTTTTTGATTTCTTCCTTGATGTCATTATTGACCCATTCATTGTTTTTTAGCATGCTATTCAATCCCCATGATTTCGAGTGTTTTGGGTTTTTTTCATTGGGGTTGGTTTCTAGTTTCAGTCCCTTGTGGTTGGAGAAAATGCTTGGTATGATTTCAATTTTCTTGAATTTGTTGAGGCTTGTTTTGTGTCCTGTTATATAGTCTGTCTTTGAACATGTTCCATGTGCTTTGAAAAGAATGTGTATTTTGTTTCTTTGGGATGAAAGGTTCTATGTATATCGGTCCATTTATATCAAGTCCTATATATATCAAGTCCATTTGATCTAGGGCATTTTTTCAGTGCTTCAATATCCTTGTTGGTATTTTGAAAGATCTATCTATTTTTGACAGCGAGGTGTTAAAATTCTCTAGTATAAGTGTGTTGCTGTCTATATCTTTTTTGAAGTCCTCCAAGCTTTTCCTTTTATATTTGGTTCTCCTATGTTTGGTGCATATGTGTTTACAATGTTTATGTCTTCTTGATGGATTCTTCCCTTGATTATTATGAAGTGTCCTTTGGTTTCTCTTTTTATGGCTTTTGTTTGAAGTCTATTTTGTCTGATATAAGTATTGCTACCTCAGCTTTTTCTTACTGTGCATTTGCTTGGAATATTTTTTTCCAATCCTTCACTTTCAGTCTGTGGAGGTATTTTTTTCCTGAAGTGGGTCTCTTGTAGGCAGCATATATGTGGATCATACTTTCTTATCCATTCAACTACCCTATGTATTTTGATTGGAGCATTTAAACCATTAACATTTAAGGTTTTTATTGATGGATGCTTATTCATTTTCTCCCCTTTATACCTGTGTTCTTCTCTCTCGCACTCTTTTCCTTCATTTTGTTATAGTAGTCTTGTTAGCATGTCTTGCAGTGCTTGTTTGGTGGAGGAGTATTCTTTCAGCCTTCTTTGTCTGGAAAACTCCTTATTTTGTCTTCCATTTTAATTGAGAGCCTCGCTGGATAGAGTGGCCTTGGTTGCAGGCCTTTGCTTTTCACTACTTGGTATATTTTTTGCCATTCTCTCCTCACCTGTAGTGTGTCTGTTGTGAAATCAGCTGCCAGCCTTATTGGATCTCCCTTGTATATTACTTCTTATTCCTCCCTTGCTGCTTTTAACATTTCCCTTCGTCTTTAAAACTTGGCATTTTCATTATCATGCGTCTTGGAGCAGGCATTTTGGGTTCATCTTGATTAAAATCCTTTGTGCTTCTTGAACTTGATGGTTTTTCCCCTCCCTAGATTCAGAAAGTTTTCTTTCACTATTTTTCTTACAAGGTTTCTATCTTTTACTCCTGTTTTCTCATGGTACTCCTATGATTTGATTTTTTTTGCATTTCATGTTGTCTTGCAGTTCACTTAAGCCACTTCAGCAGTTCACTCACCCCAGGGGGTTCAGCGAGCAAGGGGGAAGCCTCCTGCTGACTTTAAACCTGCCAAGTAGTTCTGCTGGTCTTCCAGCAGGCAAGGGGTGCCTGGGCTTCACTTTTTTCTTTTCTGTGGTTTTGTGAGGATGGGGACTAGGTGTGGGCTGCTATATTCACAGGTGCCCAGCCTCCAGCCTAACTCCTCAGACCGCTGTGCTGCCCCTACTGTCCATCTGGTCCAGTTTAGCACCTTTAATCCACCATGTTGTTCTGCCCCGTGAGGTGCACTGATTAGGAGCACCTGGCACCCCTCCTCTTCCCTCTTTGCTGGCCTGGGTGCTGCGCACTCTCAAAATTCCTTCTGGGCAGTTTAATTCCCCTATTAAATTAAGTCTCTCTGGGGGCAGCTAACAATCCGAGCCCTTGCTGCCCTCCTCTCATTAGTCCATGTGGCACCCCTCTTCTTCCCTCTTCACTGGCCAGTCTACTGCACAAGAGAGGTCCTTGCACAGAGGCTGTGGCTGTTTTTTTTTTTGTTTTGTTTTTGTTTTTTTGCAAATTTCCCTTGGTTGCCAGTTGCTGTTCTTAACAAGCGTGATACTTTTCACACAGCCCAACTCTCTGACCAGTCCTGAGAATCTCTGGGTCACAGTCAGTTGCAGTCCTACTCTTCTCCCATCTCCAGGT
This sequence comes from Anoura caudifer, assembly GCA_004027475.1. Classification (NCBI taxonomy): domain Eukaryota; kingdom Metazoa; phylum Chordata; class Mammalia; order Chiroptera; family Phyllostomidae; genus Anoura; species Anoura caudifer. The sequence goes on along the minus strand of PVKU01009022.1, from coordinate 2,365 downwards.
GTCTCCCTGCCCCCAGATATCTCTGGTACTGTCTTAGCCAGCAACCACAGTCCAAGGTGGGGAGCGCCCCCTGCTGTGTGTCTCCCACTGTATCTTTATTCCCCCAGTGACTTCAAGCATCCACGTCTCTCCTAGGCTGGTGTGGCTTCCCTGCTCTGGGAGGGGAGGGAGCTGCAAAGTTAGAATCGCTGACATCCCTCTCTTCTAAAGTTTCTAAAGCAGCAGGAACCAGGACTGCGGCTGCCGTGATAGGTCCCAGGAACAGGCCCAGCAACCTTCCTGTCTCCCTCTAAAATTTACTTAACATCCATTTTTTTAATGTCCTCTGCAACCTTTGACTTCCAAACTTCATATAATCTGGGATTCCATTTACTCTTCACTCTGTTCTTCAGAAGATTGGCTAGGTGTCCCACTTAGGTGCATGAGCAAGTAGGTTAAGCTCCTACCTACCTCACCACTGTCTTTAGGTACTAAATTTCTTTAAGCCAATTTATATACATTCTTTTATAAACCAATTTTAATAATTTCTTCCCACAGTAGACAAACATATACATATACAGACGGATACAACTAGAGACATGAAAGGTTTATTTTAAAAATTTAGCCATGAAACAGGTACACATACACACACAACCCAAATATTAATTTGTAACACTTGGAATAAGTTAAGGTTATTTAGGCGGCTGAGACTTTTCTTATTTTTATTTGTCCTTGATAAACATTTTTTAAGGAGACCAGGGCCAGGGTCTGCTTAAGCAAAGGAACCTTTTCAACAAACATTTAACAAACATGTGCCTTTTAACAAACATTTTTCCATTTTTCCCCCTTTGGTTTAGTCTTAGGCTGTTGTGGGCAGTGTTTACATTTCTGCTATTTGTAGGAATCCTTAGAAGTTATTAAGAGTTATAAAACTGCTACTAACTCATAATTTTGCCTAATTTCTGAAATAGAGTTATTAGATTATTTGAAATATCCTCTCAGGTTTTAGCTAGGACAAATGGTAAGAAATTTTAAAGCACATGCCTATATAGCCAATGTATTTTTTAGGATTCACTTAGAAACTGTTTTGTCCTTTAGAAACTTCTGTTTATTAATTGTGCATTATGTAGGAGTACTCATTAAATGAGTGCTTATCCATTTGAAAACAGCCTACCATGTCTCCTGTGGATGCATGCAGGGAAAAAACCCGCTTGATTCAATTAATGCATTTGACCTCTACCAAACAAGGAGGGAGGTCTATGAATGTACGAGGGCTTTACAGTAAAGGAAACTGCAGCCCATGGAAGGTACCATACCTAGTTCCAGGGTACACTGAACCATGAAGGTGAGGCCACTTTAGTTCTCTTAGTAGTCTCGAATATGTTAACCCCAAAATAATATGGGCTTCCAAAGTGAGAAGCAGTCAAGCCTCTCACTTTGATATTAATATGTTGAAATCAATAAGAATAACTCTTCAGGTATCATTAATTCAGGCAGAAGCCTAAATAATGCTACAGTTAAGAGATAAATGCAATGAGTATTTGTGAGAAAGGGAAGGGGGATAATTAACATCAATAGAAGTAAGGCATTTCTATTGTGTAGATAACATAGTGATACTAATTCTAAACAATTTATTTAAATTTTCAGACTGGTAGTCATCAGTCTAGTAGTCATATCTGTTTTTGTTGTTACCGTTTCTGCAAACAGTTTTTTGGGGAACAAGGTTGCTTAGGCTCAGTCCAAAGATGATTTTATCCTGTTTTAAACATTCCAAAGATCTGCAGCATTGATGTGGAAGGCAGTTCCTTTGGCATGGTGGGTTCAACTTCATTTTAAAGTGGTTTCATTTATAATACTGTTTACAGGAGTTATGGTACACCTACTTCATGATGGAGTGTCCACATAAAATTATTAGGAATTTTGTATGTAAGAGTTGTGTATTTCCTCTTGTTTATTAATTTACTCAATTATTTATGTTAGTTTGAACTCATAACTAGGTATTTACTCTTTTTTTCCTTCCTTTTTTTAAATTATATTTTATTGATTATGCTATTACTGTTGTCCCATTTTCCCCCCTTCATTACCGTCACCCTGCACACCCCCTCCCACCCACATTCCCCCCTTTAGTTCTTGCCCATGCGTCATAAGTTCTTTAGCTTCTACATTTCCCACACTATTCTTGCCCTCCCCCTGTCTATTTTCTACCTACCATCTATGCTACTTGTTCTATGTACCTTGTCCCCCTCTCTCCTCCTCCCACGCCCCTATTGCTAACCGTCCATGTGATCTCCATTTCTGTGTTTCTGCTCCTGTTGTAGTGGTTTGCTTAGTTGGCTTTTGTTTTAGGTGTGGTTGTTAATACCTGTGAGTTTGCTGTCTTTTTACT
>PVKU01009021.1:17254-66650 GCA_004027475.1 Anoura caudifer | reverse complement strand
GAATAGCAACATCCCTCTGAAGGCTGAGCTCTTGCCACAGCCCCACCTGCCCAGCCTGCACCAGGAAGCAGACGTAGCCAGGTCTAGGCACTTACAGCGGCCCACCACTGCTGCTGCGGATTTAGGCTCTCTTTGAGGAAGCCCTTCCAGGCTCATGAGAGAAGTGTTAACCACAGCCCATGAGTCACCCTGGGAGGAAGGCACCTGGGCCGGGGGAGCTGGGTATGGCTTGGATTTGGGTGTGGTCTGGGGGCCTGGAAGGACAGAACAGAGACCCTGACCTTCAGCCACTGAGATGGGGCAACCTCTGGCCCCGGGGCAGGAGGGGGCTGTGACTCAGCCAGGGTCAAGGCTGCACACCGGGGGGTGCACGCCAGCCTCCAAAGTGGAGCCACCGGGCCTGCTCCCCTCCGGCTGCCCCACAGGAGACTGGGCCAGGCAAGCCCCCCTGTTCATTAGCACAAAGCCTCAAGTTTTCCCGGTGGGGAGAAGGCAGTGGTTCGCCCAAACTGTCAACTAAGGACTCCCTCCTCCCTCCCATTGGAAACACGAAGGGAGATCCCCATTGTGAGCCCAGCCCCACGGTGGGGAAGAGCTGGAGCTGGGCCTGCGGCCTGGCCCCTGTCCTGGCAGCCTCCCGGCCCCGGTTTCCCCCAAGATTCCTGGCTCCCGAAGCACTTCCCCACCTGGGGTTCCGTTTGTACTGGTTGACCTTGTAGCTGCTATTTTGTCCCATTTTACAGAGGCAGAAACTAAGCTTCTGAGCGAATTAGAGCTACGTTCTCTTGCAACAAGAACCCCTACTTCCACCTCTGCTCCATTATGGAGGCTGCTGCCGGGTCCACTCCCTTCAGTTGACACAGCAGGAGGCTGAGACCCAACAAGCAGGATCCCACAGAAAGGTGGTGAGCAGTGGCCATCTAGTTGGAGGGGGCTCAGTAGATCAGGGGTCCTCTCACACACATACACACACACACACACACACACACACTCACACGCACACACGGTCTCCCTGGGCCTGCCCCGCACTCACCACGTGGTAGATAGCCAGGGCGGTGGTGGCGATACGGACATTGAAGCAGCAGCAAGTCTGGCGGATGGCCGTACTGGGGGCCATGGTGCTGCTGTCTCCTCTTCTGAGGCACTGAGGGGGAAGAAGCCCGGCTCCTGAAGCAGGACAGAAAAAGGGGAAGCTGCCCTCCTCACTTCCTTCCTGCCCCTCAGACAGGCAGGGGCAAGGTCGTCACAAGTGGGGCGGGGCCGCTGGGATGGGCCACAGCCTGCCTGGGAGCACCACAGCTGGCCCTCTGCCACTGACAGAAGGGGCTTCCTGAGGAAGGCAGACCCCTGCACTGTCCGTGCCTGCCTCCCGTGTGCCAGGGCTGGGGGGTAAGCAGTTTCTGGATGCTCACCACCCACTTTGGAAGCAGGGATTGTTATCAAACCCATTTCCACACAGAGAAACAGAGGTCCAGAAGGATCAAGGCATTCACCCAAAATCATACATAGTGCTGGTGGCAGGATTCAAACCCAGGTCTGGCAGGCTGCAAAAATAACTGTTTTCTACTAATTCCTACCTATTCTAAGCATGCTCCTGGATTAAACCCTTTAATCCTTCCCTCAACCCTTTGAGGGAGATACTATTATTATCCCTGTTTTTCAAATAAAGTACCTGGGGCACAGAGATGGGGAGTGATTTTTCCAAAGTCACACAGCTAGCCTGTGGGGAACGGAGATTTGAGCCTGAGCTGGCTGGTACTAGAGACTGCCCTGTGGAGCTGATATTCCCTTCACTCTCCCCCTAACCTCAGAGAGAATCATGTTCTTCCTGAGCTCTGTCCAAACCAGAACAGAAGAACAGTTACTAAGCAAATCTATCAACTGTGTGTCAGGCCCTGAGCCAGGCTCTTCCTACAGCTGGGTCATTAATGCCTCACAGCAATTTGGGGAACCCCCAGCAAAACGGCACCTTGTGGGCCTCAAGTCCTCCAATGCTCTCATGCAGTCAAGGATTTTTTTCACCTCACTCTTGGGAAAGACTGGAATTAATAAACCATGACTATTAGGAAAGCAACGCTGGGATCTACGCTCCCTGTCAGATGATAAATTATCCATATTGCAATAGGGGACAGGAATATGAGGCTCTTGCAAAATTCCTGTAGGAAGTCTGCTCTATCAGATGTTGAGTCCACTTGCAAAGTAAAGCTTCTAATGGAGAACACTGCAGTGAAGTCCCACCCACATAGGAGATCATGGAGTTGGGATTGGCCACTGAGGCTGCCCATCATTTCTGCCCCCAGGGAGGTTATAAAAGGTCTCTAAGCTCCTCCTCCTTGACAGGAGTTGCTCTATTGAACCCACAAAATTTGTCTGGTGAACTTGATCAAAACTTTCTCTGTTTGCCCATGAGACCCAGGGGCTCTGCTAGCATAGGGCTCCTGGGTGACCCAGCCAATCCCTTCCTGGCTTCATTTTCAAACCTGCTTAGTTTTCATCATAGGCATTGCTGAGAGCAGACATTGTAGAAAGGTGGTACAGTATAATGGTTAAGCACTTGGACTCCAAGGCTCACAGCCTAGGTTCAAATCCTGGCATCTTCTGGCTGGGTAGCCAACACAGCAAGACAATTTCTACTTTGCCCAAGAGCACCAGGATGAAATCAACTGGACATAAGGAAAGAGGGGCCAGTAGGGCCTGAGGCCATGCTGAGGAGTCTGGATTTAATTGTGGTAGGGAGACATTTGAAAATGTAATACCATAATAAATGATAGCCATTGATAATGTAATGATTTGGTGAAACTGGAGCAGGTTTGGAGCCAATTGCCGAAGAGAAGACCAAAGCCCACTGCTGGCGTATGAGAACCACTTTATGTAGTATGCAGATTGAACACTTCATTTTTATGATGATAGATTCATCTTAATGTGCATTATAAAAATACACATAACCAGCTCATAAATTCTGTGATTTCCCATTTATGGGTGTAATATAAGGTCTCATTTTAAAACAGATACGTTTAAGTTAAGAAAAAGCATATCTTGATTTAAAGAAAAATATCAAGGCAGCTGTAAGCTGGGAGGCAGGCAGATGTGGCAAACAGCCACCAATGGGCATCATCAGCTTAGGAAGCCTGGTGGGTGAGAAGTCCCACAGCAGCCGTGTGATCTTAGACAAGATGCTTGATCTCTCTGAGCTGTTGTTTCCACCTCTGCAGAACAGAGGCTGAAGAAATGAGGTCACGCACAAACTCAACTTGTTAGTTTCCTCCCTTTCCAGCACCACCCCTCCCCCAGCCCGGCTCCCACCCCCAACCACCCACAAGTGGCTGGCAGGAGGCAGAGCTGGGATTTAAACCCTGATCTGTCTGACTCTGAGTCCTAGGTCACGCCTTCAGGAGGGGCCAGTGACCATGGGGACAGCCTCTTCCTGAGCAAGTGACATCTCCCAGACACTGTCTGCCTCCAAGAAGCACAGTTCTGATGGCTCTCGTGTTCCTCGCTGTGTCACCAGCCTCCAGAACAGCTTGTCTCTTGATGGCAACCTCAGTCACTTTCTACAAATGGAAACCCAACCCTCCTTATTTTCATCTCCTCCAAACCTCCTGAGAAAGGGATGTCTGTTATCCCGAAGGTCGGGCCCCTGGTCGAGACCACTGTGATAGGCAGAACAGGGAACCCCCAAAGTTACCCACATCCTAGTCCCTGGAACCTGTGACTGTACGCTGCCTTACCTAGCGCAGGACTTTGTAGGTGTGAGTCACTAAAGGAACTTGAGATGGGGAGATCTGGCCCTATCCAGGGGGCCCGGCGTAGTCAAAGCGTTCCCATAAGTGTGAGAGGGAGGTGGGAATATCAGAGTCAAAGGTCAGGAGAGGCTAACCTACCAACTCTGAAGGTGGAGAAAGGACCCAAAAGCCATGGAAGACAGGCAGCCTCCAGAAGTGGGAAAAGGCAAGGGAACAGATCTTCCCGTCCGAAAGCGTCGCAGCCCTGAGGACGCCTCAGTGTGAGCCCAGTAAATCCCCTTCTGGGCTTCTGACCCTCACAGCTTCGGGTAACGCATCTGCGTTGTTTTCAGCCACTGACTTCGGGGCTCATTTGTTACAGCAACAGGAGTAAACTCATCCCTCTCCTCAGCGGCGCTCACAGTGCAACCTGGGTCTCTCTGACACCAGAGCCCGCACACCCCACAGAAGCCACAGTCCCCATCCTCATGAGCGTGGCCCTTGACCTCCTCACGTGTGACCCCATGCACGTTGGGGGCTTCTCTGAGCCTCCGTTTCCACCTGTGTACAGTGGGAATAACAACAGCCTCTGATCTGCGAGGATTCCGTTGGAAGAAATGCTGGTTGCGGGCAGCAACTCCGCGCAAGCCCCTCACTCCTCTCTGCCCTTTCGCACTACAAGTGACAAGTTGTGAGCTCCTCCAGACCCCTTTTTAAACTCTCTTTCTTAACTGATGGACCCTTGAAAACTTCAGCCCTTCCGAACTCCTCCAGATAAGGAGGAGGAGGTGCTCCACGTGTCCGCAGTCACAGCCAGAAGGAGCCGAAATCACCTGTGAAGCTGCCCTCCTCGGTGTCACTTCTGACACAGCAGCCTTTTAGGACGCGCTGAATCAGGGGTGATTCGCGTATCCCAGAAAGTCACCGTTAATCCCAAAGCAGTCCATAACTCTGGCTGGCTGTCCTGCTTAATAATTTGCTGCCATGCTGTATTAATACGTCAGCAGACATCTCTGTTTCCTCCAAGGAAGTTACTTACGAGGGTTTGGGGGTTTTGTTTGTTTGTTTGTTTGTTTGTTTTGGTTAAGCCAAAACATCTCCAGAGCTTTCCTGGTCACCCACATGTCTGAAGGTAAAAATGAAACCCACACCTCTGCCGAGTTTCATGTTTAAGCAGAGAGTGGGAGAGCCTGGTGCCCTTTCAGTGAACAGAGGGGCTGGCTCAGAGCCGGGGCGCCAGGAACGACGGCCGTTACGATCGCTGCCGTGATCATTTCTGCCCTTAGCTGAGCCCCTTCCCAGCTCATAGCTCACCTGGGCCTCGCCCGGTCGGCCCAGACAGGAAGGCAGAAAAGAGGTGCTGGTCTGTGCCTGGCACGTCCATGGGTAGCTCCAGGGCTCTCTTCCCCCGGGGAGCTCCTAGGTGCCCTCTGTCCCTTGCCCAGGCTGAAGGTCAAGCTTCCAGGCAGACTGCTGGCCTGTAATTCTCTCCTGGCTGCCCTCACCACCTCCCCGCTTCCTTTGACATTTGGAGCTGTGGCCTGGAAAATATAAGCAACTCACAGCACTCCCTCCCTTTATCCTGCCCCCAACCTCACAAGCTCACCGGGGCTGGGACCTGAGCATGCGACCTCCTTGGGTCCCTCCCCTATTTCCCTGACCCTCAGAGGGCCAGCCTGGCAAGGACAGCCCACAGGCCTGGGATGGGGGACGGCAGGCCCTCCAGCACCCGGCAGTCAGTCCCACAGTCAGGCGGGGGCTCCGGGCGCTGTCTGTCCGATACCACATCGGGGAGGCTGCCTCTCGCCAGGCCGCAGCCAGGGCCACAGTCGTGCCAGGTGCTAGTCCGTTGGTGCTGTCGTGGTTCTGAAGGGAGACAGCCCCCGGGCAGGAGGCTGTACAGGGATGGCACCATGGTCGGAAAGGGCCCGGTCTGTGGAACACCGAGCACTGGCCCCGTTGCTGGGGACCCTCTTGCCTCCCGGCACCGGCCTCCACCCAGCCTCTGCCTCACTCTGAAGCTCTGGGCTGGGAATTGTCACACTGTGTCCAGGCCTGCGGCTAGCCTCCCGTCTTCCAGCTGTTAACCCCACCCTTGGAAAGAACCTCACAGACCCAGGTCCCTGAAAAGCCGGTGGCTATACTAGCACACCTGCCATTAACACCATAGTAAGAGTGACCTCATTAGGGCATTTCCCCCGGAGAGGGGATTTCTACTTAATCAAATAAAAATAACAACAACCACAAACAACAAAAGTGATAGGCCCTGCTAAGGGCCATATCCCTGGAAGAGATTTTTTTTTAAAAAAAGGTAAAACGCTACTATATATTTATGATTTTGGCCTATTAAGGGACTTACAGAAAGTCTATGGTTACCCTGATTAAAAACGGACAGACTCAATAAAGTCATGCCTTCTACGCTGTCCTAACTTCCCTATTCCTGCCAGGACAGCAGGCACAATGCTTGGAGCAGCTGCAGCCATTTAGGAGGCATTAGAACAAAAGCCACAGCCTGATACTGGAGCAGGGACATAAAGAGAGCCCGCGGGATGGGGGGTGGGGAGTGGGCACTGATGGCATCGTGAAGACTCTGAACCCCTTTCCTCCGGACATAATGTAATGTGAGAAAAAGAAACCCAACCAAGGTCTTCTGACTTCATCCGTTCATTCAGCAAGAGGCTTGTGTCAGGCACTTGGGACACAACAGTGGACAAGACAGACCAAGTCTGTGCTCTCACGGGGCGAACACTCTGGTGGGGGAGAGAGTAAACACGGACCCACATACACAAGGGCACTTCAGCAAACGGAGTGCCAGTCCCTGCGATCCCAGGCCTCTGCCAGCCTGGCTTCTGGGCTGGACTGAGAACAGGCTCACTGTGGGACTTGGGGACACTCTCTTCCCCAGTCCGAGCTCTGTCTCTGCATCCATAACATCAGGGAGGGGTCCAAGGCCACACTCTCTGAATCCTGGCCCCCTCAGCCCGGCCCTGGGGCCGGGCAGGTCACTTATTCTGAGCACCCGGTACCTGGCGCCCCGCCCCAGGCTGCCTGGGATGTTGCTGCCCTCAAATTCCTCAGCGCTGGGTAAACAGTGGGGAGGCCCCGTCGGCCAGCCCAGGCCTCCTGACTATGACCCTTTCAGGGCTGCCAATAAATCTTCAACAACTGCTGAAAGATCTGTCCCCAGCCGGCTGCAGGCTGAAGAGCCCAATTGTGGCCAAGTCCCCTCCCTGCCAGCCCTGCACACAGCCCCGGGGCTACGAGGCCAGGCTGTACTCAGCAGCCACCATGGCTGCTGCTCCAGGGCCACCGTCCCTGCTCTGGATACCCCAGCTGCCACTAACCCCATGCCCAGGGCAGCCGCTGGCCTTCCGCTCACGAGAAACTGGGTCTGTTCCAGGGTCCTCATCAGGGAGTAGAGGGTGGACACGCTCATCTGACAGGTGGCTGCATCATTCATTTACTTATTTAACAAGTACCACTGTATGCCTACTATGTATCAGACCCTGGGCTAGGCACTGGGGCTAGAGCCGAGAACGAGACTGAGGCCCTGCCTGCAAAGGGCTGCCATTCAGGCAGTGTGCCTGCTAGATCCCAGGCCCCATTCAGCAAAGCTGGAGTGCGGGCCTCCCGCCCAGTCGCGGAGGCCTCGAGGCTGAGTCCACAGGTGGCAGCCCCAGTGACCCTCCAACACCCGACTGGGTAAGGCAGGTGCCAGTAATAGTCACACCACCAGTAATAGCATCACTGGACCGGGGGTAACAATACCACCTCTTAGTAAAAGGAATAATAGATGTGAAACCGGTCATCTAAAAATAGCAGGCCCCTCCGTAAGAGGGGTATCAGGTGTAGGGGAAATCCGCAGACCCTGACAGGGGACAAACCTGGGCTCACACACCCCGCCTTTGCCCCTGGCGAGCTGTGTGGCTGAGGGCCAGTCTCACTGCCTCTCTCGGTTTTCTCATCTCTGGAGTGGGCATGTCAGCAGGTCGGCCTTTCTTGCAGAAATACTGTGAAGATTAAGGCGATGAGGATGTTGCCCTGGACACATGGCCTCCTAGGTACCTGCTTTCCTCCTACTCATCGCCTTTGCCCCTGCCAACCACATCTCTTAAAGGCCGGTCCTGAGGAAGCCTTGTCTGGCGCAAGAACTTTCAGCGGTCCCCTGGGGCCTGCAGGATCGAGTCTTCGGCACCACCGATCAGGGGCTGCCACTGTCTGCATCTGCCCGGTGACGCCAAGACCTTCTCGGAGGCAGAGCTCTTCTGGATCCCGCAGAGCGGGGCAGCCGTGAGGCCTGGGGCTCTGCAGGGGCAGTCTCCTCCCTGCAAGGAGACCTTGGCCAAGAGGGTTTGGGGGCGCCAGACCTGAAGCTGTCGCTGGTATCCCCAGCCTCAGCCCTACCCCATTGCCCCAAAACCCCCTTGTGCAGGAGGGAAACGTGGGGGTGTCTGTGGTTGCAGAAGGCTGCTATTTCCCATCAGGCTAATCTGATGTTGACATTTTCCATCCCAACCCTCCGCAGCTCTGTTAAGCAACGAGGCCCTACGCTCCTTCAAGGAGGGGAGGCTGAGCCCCGCCACCCCATGGGGGGCCCCAGGAACGATGAAGGGCGTGGTGATGTCCAGGGAAACAGAAGCGGCAGTGTCACTGCCCTCCATCATCCCCGGGGAGCCCCTCGGGGGTTGCAGAGCACCTACAGAGGGCTGGCCTTGCACGTGCATGGTCCCAGTTTAATTCGGTGACGGTGCTGCCCTTGTCCCCATTTTACAGACTAAGAAACTGAGGGTTCCAGTGGTAAATTGGTTTGCCACGAGTACACTTAGAATTGGGGTTCAGGCTTGAAATCTTCATACTTGCCACCACACCACAGGACCCGCTGATGCTGCTCGGGACCACACAGGGACACAGAGAGGCGTGAGGGGTGCAGACCCACCCCACCCTCTCCACACTGCCCTCTCACAATGCCTGAGCCGCTCCCCTGAGCCCTTCTCTGTGCAGGTAAAGTAACGCCCCTGCCATTCAAGATCTCACAATTATTTTTGAATAGATAACCAATGCCTGTGGATATAAAGTAAAAAGTCAGTATCATTCCACCCCTGTCCTACAGCTACCCCAGCACCCGCCCCTGGGGCAACACTAATGCCTGGTTCCTGGTGTTTCCTTCCAGAGATTTCTGTGCATAAACAAGCACATGTCATTACCAAAAATGGTAACATGCCTTATACATCTTCTGTACCATGTGCTCTTCACTGAACAATGTGTTCCGATCTTGTTCCATTTAACTACACAATTATTATGGCTACATAGTATTCCTTTGAGTGGCTGTCTCTTAACTAACTAAGCTTTAACCTGTAGATGTCAGATTGTCCGAAATTTTTTGCAATTACAAATACAACAGCAATTGATGTCATTGTATACGCATATTTTCACATGTTTAAGCACCTGCGTAAGTTAAATTTCTTAACAATGGGACTGTTAGATTAAAGAATATAAGCACGCCAATTTTAGTCGACCCTGACAAATCGTTCCTCATAGAGGCTGTACCCATATACACTCCCACCAGCCTGTGAAAGGGTGCTTGTTTCCCACATCCTCACTGACAGAGTTATCAGACTCTTTCATCTTCCACAGTGTGATACATGAAAAGTAGCTTGCACTGCAGTTCAAGTTGTTTTATCAGCAACGTTAAGAGTGTTTTCATGTGTTTAGAAGCCATTTGTATTTCCTTTTTTATAAACAGTCAGATCCTTTGCTCAATTTTCTGTTGGTTGGTGATCTAGTTCTTATTGATTTTACAGTGCTTTTTGCATATTAAGGAAGTGGAACTGTTGTCAGTAATAAAAGTAGTAAGTATTCTTACACAGCTTATCTTTTGATTTGCTGTTGGGTTTTTTTTTTTCATCATTTAAAACACATACTTGATTTTATTGATACTTCAAGTTATAGTATCTGTTAAAATGTCAAATTATAAAAATATTCCTCAACCTCGTGTGGCTCAGTTAGTTGGGCATCATCCTGAAAAGTGAAAGGTCAACAGTTCAATTCCTGGTCAGGACACAGGCCTGGGATGCGGGTTCGGTGCCTGGTCGGAGTGTGTATAAGAGGCAACCAATCGACGTTTCTCTTTTACATTGATCTTTCTCTCCCTCTCTCTCTCCCTCCCTTCCTCTCACTCTGAAAACAAATAAACAAAATCTTTTTAAAAATATCTCTCAGTGCTTTTTACTAATACTTCACTGATACACTTTACTGTGGCTGTTGTTTCTGGACTTTTCCGTCTTCTGAGTAACCAGGGACTATTCCCTGGTTATGCCATCTCTTCACGCTGTTTGTGTGCCGGCAGTGGGAGGGAGGCTGCCCCAGGCAGCAGTGAGGCTGGGCGCACGCAGAGCGGGAATCCGTAGATCTTTGTGCACAGGCCGCCTGGGTTACTGGAAAGGGAAAGGGTGCAGCTCCAGGAAGCCTGGCATCGTGCTGGGAAGAGCTGGGTGCCGGTGACGAGAGGAGCGGTGTGTGTGAGCCCCTGCTTCGCAGCAACCTCTCTCATTTCACGACAACCCAGTGACCCCCTAAGACTGAATCACCTCACTCTCCCATTTCACAGGTGAGGCAGCTGAGGCTTTGAGAGGCTGAATGATTTGCCCAGGATCCAACAGCCAGCAAGCTGCAGAGCTGGGACTCAAATGCTGGCCTGGGGTGAGTGAAGCTGGTTCTCAGCTTCTGTGGTGGCTGAAGGGAGTCGGGGAGGCTGTGTCAGGGTGTGGGTAGCGGTTGGTGGTCAGTGACTCTCCTTCACGGTAACAGGGTGGGTGGGGGAAGCAACTGGAGTTGGGAGATAGGAAGCCAGCAGCCACAGATAAGGCAGGAGGTGGGCGGGCAATGTGCACGTCCTGGCAGCTGGAATTGGGATGAAATCTCGCCAGATCAGCACAAAGGCTTCCGGGGCCACATCTCAGAGCCAAGGCTTGTGGCACCTTGGGGCGTTTCCCTGGGCCTGCGCACTGCAGCCCCAGCCAGGCTCCCCTCTCCGCTGCAGGGACAGTGTGACAAGCAGAAAGAGCGAGTGGCCCGTCTTTCTGTCTCATGCCAGCAGGGTCTGCGAGCTTTCGGTGCTTCCTGTGGCCACGTGGCACATTGGTCGTGTTGCTGTTTTACTTCGAATACCTTCCTGCAGGGCGCACTTCCCAGCTCTCCACCGCCCTCCCCTCTCCCAACCGTCTCAAGAGGGCCACGTTGCACATTCACTGTCTCTACCTGGCCCCTGACGACTTTTGAGTTTGAGGACCTGCATTAGTGCGGCACATGCACTGGAGGTCAGGGTTTACAGTTTGACCCCAGAGTCACACAGCAGAACAGGGCAGAACCAGAACTCAAATCCCGGAGTCCTGACTCCCAGTCCAGGGCTTGCTGGCCCACCTTCTGCTGCCTCCCAGAAGCCACCAGGGGAAAAGCAGAAACACCCAATGGAAAAGCATGGAAAACACAAATGATGGCTGGCCCTGCCACTCACGCTGTGACCCAAGGCAAGTGCCTGCTACCTCCAGGCCTCGGTTTCCCCATCCACACCAAGGGAGGTTGGACCAAGGACGTGAGGGGCTCCTGCAAGCTCCCGAGGCCGCTCGCCCTCTCCCAGAGGCCCCAGGGGACACACCACACATTCCTCAGGCCTGTTCCGCACGAGCTAATATTGACCCGGGGCTGTTTCCTTTGGCCACGTGCAGGGCTGTGTTTGCTCTGGCGGCAGCTGCGCTGGCTGCGGCAGGAGGCGCCAGGTGGAGGCCACGAGCCTCGTGGGCATGGGGGCAAGGCGCACACCGCCGGCCGCCCAGGGCACAGTCCCGTGGCACCCACAACACGCTCTCAACGCTTCTGGTGTGTTGTTTAAAAATACGAACAGCCCAGACACAGTTATAAAACGTCTGGGGTATTTTTTAACGTCGCATTTCATAAATAGACTCTTTTAACACACATGTAACACACACACGCACACACAATACAATAACTGTGTGCCCTACCTCATTCGGGAACCACATGGGAAACTTGAAATTAGACCCTTTCTTTAAGAAATGGCCAGTTCCGGGGTCGGGCCAGGGGCAGAACAGGACACACCCAGAACATCTTTTTGTGCCAGAAATTAGGGAAGCACTCAGAGAAGGATGGGGACACGCGCACCAGCACGGAGGGGCCCCCTCCAGCCCCCCTTTGAGCATCAGAATAACAAGTGATAACAACACACCACCCTCCATTGGCTAAAACAGAAAATGCTAAGCCCACACTGACGTGTGTAAATAAGCAAACGGATCAAAAGTTCGATGAGGAACAGCCATTTGTGGGATCTCAAAGCCCCTCCCCACCAAGTGCTGTTTCATCACCACGGGGAAAACAGTACCTTGACAGTGGAGAAGCCTGAAGGCCAACCCCAGTCAAGGGACCACGTGAACTTCACCAGTAAAGGGAGCAAGTTCAAAGCAAGGGCCACTGGTAGGATGCAGGCGTAACCCAGCACCACTTCTGTGACGGCTCAGCCGAAGGCGCCCGACGCAAACTAATCAGAGGGAACAAATGCCAAATGAGGAGCACTCTCCAACGCAGCCGGCCTGCCATCCTCGACAGCGGCAAAGCCATGAAAGTTAAGAAGAGATGAGGACAGGAGAAAGTAACTGTTCTGGGCTGAAGACAACCAGAGGGACATTCCTGGGACAACAGGAGGACCGTGGATGGAGCTTGAGGAAGGTCATAGAGATGTGTCCATGGCAGAGTCCTGCTTTCCCTAAATTCCCAGCCAAGATGCCCAGAAGGAGCCAGGAGGAGACACGGGCTGCCTTGAAGGGGCTCCTCCTGCCTCCTCATGTTCTTTCAAAGCACCTCCAGCAAAGGAGATGAGAACAGGACGTCCAGAGAGGGCCCTGCCTGAGGCCACACAGTGAGGGGGCAGCCCCTTCTCGAGTTTCTCTCTCCCTCAGGCCTTCCGAGGCCTCTCGGGGATTCCAGGCAGCAGCTGATCCCAAGGGGCCAGCACAGAGACGGGAGCCCTGAGCTCCGGTGCCCGCTCTGCCTTCAGTAAGTCTCTCCCCTTCTCTACACCTCTGTCCACCACCTGGTCCAAGGGGACAACAAGCTCAGCCTGTCTGACGTTCTCACTATTGGCTTTCTGTGGGAGTCAGAGACTTGGGTTCAGCCAGTGGGGCCTCTGACCTGCAGGACCACCTGAGGCAGGCCCCCGAACCTCTTTGTAATTGTTTCCTTACCAACACTCGGTAGGACGCCATGTGGAAATATTCACCAATGCCGCTCCTTCCTCTGTCCCCTTCTTCCCCTCCCAGCACCCTCGCCCCCAGTCCCCACGGCTGAGCGTGCTGCTGTTCTAAGGGACAGCACGGAGTGCAGGGGACAGAGGAGCCAAATCCGCTGCCTCTGAGTTTCATGGTATAGGAAGTGTGGGAGCCCATGTGATGAACCAGAGAGGTCCTCCTGGCTCTGAGGACCAGGAAGATTTTGGGGAGGAGGGACGAGAGATGAAAGGAGCAGTGGAGAGAGCTGAGGGGCTGGGGGTCCGGAGGCCCTGCTGGAGCGAGGGTTCCCAGCCGGCTCTGAAGACTCAGGGCTGAGGAAAGCCTCAGCGTGTGGGGAGAGCTGAGTTCCCTCCTGGCACAGGGACCACGGACACAGCCCTTCCTGTGGGCGGACGCAGCAGCCAGAGCCCTTCCCCCCATGTCCTGAGCGCTCTCCCCGCAGAAGGGCATTTGCACAGAAATGCCTCCCCTGCACCTGCGGCCACGGCACCAACATGGCCCCAGGGAGCCGGAGCCTCTGAAGGGACGTTGTGATCAGGGATGAGGGAGGACCCAGCAAGGCCTGGAAAGGAACGAGGGACAGCTCGGGAGCAGCCTGGGGGTGACAGTGTCAGGGTCTGATGTGCCCCTCCCCGCAGTGTCCCAGCACGACCTGACCCCCCAGACCTGAGACAACCAGGAGCAGGGGCCAGAGGATCAAAAATGTCAAGACGACGATGGGGCAAAGGCATCAAACAGAAAGTAAGGCCAGTTCAGAAAACAAAAAGAAGCTGCTTTCCTCCCACACCCAAGTTTTCACTTCGCAATTGCCACTCAGCTCACCACGTGTGAACCAGAAATGAGAACAGGCCAGGGGCAGGCTTGAGCAGGCTCCCCACTGGCTCGCAAGGCCAGCTGTGCACAGGTGTCCTAACTGTGTTCAGTGACCTTACCGAAAGGTCACCCTGGAAGTATTTACACCATGGAAATTGGCAAACATTACCAGCCAGTAACAACCGTCGTTTGTTTTGTATCGTTTTTCAGAGAGCCTGTTTACCAGCACTCGCCTGAAGAGAATCTCCCCCCACATGTTGTCAGAGGCATTAAGTGAGATTGTGTAGAGAGCTCGGGCACCAGGCCTGGCACAGGGTAGATGTTCCGTAAGTGGCGGCTGCCGCCGCTGCTGTTGCTCTAACAGGAAGACAAGGAGGTCTGGCCTCGCCTGCGAAGGGTGGAGGGGACTTCTGAGCCCTGTGCGTCATCAAAGCTGTCCTCTGTGAAGGGCCCCTCCCCCACCACAGGCCCCAATAAGGTCTTGTCTTGAGGATGCTGAGCTGGAATACTTTCAAGGACCCAGGTCTACTCGGAGGACAGTGGGACCGCTCTGCTCTCCCAGGCCAGCTGGGCACACCCGTCCCTGGGCAGGGGCCCATAGAGGGCTAGCAGCCGGGTCCAAGCCCCTGGTTGGGGGGAAAATCTCATGATGAAGAGGCAGAGGGACCCCTGGATGCCCACTCAACCGTAGCCACTTTGTAAGGGCTGAAGCACTCAGTGGAAAAGTTGCAGAGCTGTTTGGCCTGTCCTGTGACTACGTCTGTGTTTGTGATCCGCTGACAGGAAAATGGTTTCCTTGCTGGTCTGGGCTGTATCGCATGCCCGTCACACACTGGAGGCCTCACAAAGGGCGACATTAGGATTGTTTATATTTATTTTATTTTTATTTTTAATTTTCTTTGGTCCAGGGTGCCCCTGCCCAGCTCAGAGACCACAGCGCCATTAATAGGTCAGGACATTCTAGGGGTCCTGTGTCCCCACTCCACCCAGCCCGGGCTTAAGGAATCCAAGTCACACACCAGATTCCGGCCGCAAACCAGCCGCGGAGCACAGCAGGGTCGTAAACGAGAGTGGGTGGGAGATTTCCAGGCCTCGCTGGTTGGGATCAGTTTATTTGGTAGAGAGCAGACAGTGCAGGCCAGAGTGTCCCAAAATAACTCACGTGGCCAGGGCTTGGGGCCAATCCCTCCATGGAAATTTTAAATTAATTCTTCATGGCTGCAAGATCCAGGCCCCCAGATGGGCCACCCAGGATCACCTGATGGCTGTGGCTCTGATGGTTCAGGAATCCCAGGGAAGCCAGCCCCCTCTCTCTGCACTCCCTCATGCAGCCAGAGATCATGATAAGAAAAGGATGGCCCTGGCTTTGTGGCTCAGTGGACTGAGTGCCAGCCTGCGAATCAAAGGGTCGCCGGTTCGATTCCCCGTCAGGGCACTTGCCTGGGTTGCGGGCCTGGTCCCCAGTGAGGGCCACATAAGAGGCAACCACACATGGATGTTCCTCTCCCTCTCTTTCTCCCTCCCTTCCCCTCTCTAAAAAATAAATAAATAAAATCTCTTAAAAAAAAGAAAAGGATGACCTGGCTGCCAACTTCTCAGACCCTTAGGATGCCACCCCTTCCAACATTGAACTTATGGGAAAACTGAGGCCAGGGAAGAAAAAATAAAACCATACGGAAGTGAGGTTTGTCCAGTCCTTGTAGGTGCTCAGTGCAAATTAACCCAGAAGAGAGCAACTTAGTGAATGGTGGGGAGGGGCAGGGGGATGAACGAATGAGCTGAATGTGGGCCACCCAGAAGGTCAAGGAGTCTCGACCGAGGAGATGGGCCTCAGAGACCGGCCGATGTGAGTCGTCTGTGCCCAGGAAGGAGGAGAGCAGGGAGACAGGTACTTCCGGCAGTAGAAACAGCACGGCAAAGGCAGAGAGGTGGGAACACGGTGCTGCATGCACCACTTTCCGGACCACAGAGCACCCAGAGTACAGATTCAGCTCACAGTCGGAAGACCACCCTTGGGCCACACGACGGGAAAGAGGCTACAGCAGGAACTGGAACCCTTGTCCCCGACCCCGAATGGCGGGGCCTTTCCTTGGCCTGAGGCTCCCCCACTGAGGGGCCGCCGGGGCCAAGAGCCAGCCCCAGATCCACCACTACCCTGCCCTTGGGCATGCAATACGAGGATGGACCAGGCACGGGCCTTGGGGACTTCCTTGTCCCCCGAATCCCCAGGGAGAAGGCACCTGGGCCTCTGGAGAGCTCGGACCTCAGAGGCAGACAGATGGATCTGCCCTAGGGTTGGCCGACGGTCATGGTCAATGCCACTGAGCTCCTCCCAACCTGGTACAGCATCTCATCTAATGCCCCCGCAGCCCTGCAGGAAGTGCTGGTGCCCTCCCCATTTTACCAATGACGGGACTGAGGTGCAAACAGTCAGCAAGGTGCTCAAGGTCACCCAGTATTAAGCAGCCGGTCCAGGAGCTCGGGCCCAGGTGGCCTGACACCACAATTGTTACCAACCGCTTCCATTCCTACCGAGCTGCTAACCCCTCCTGGCCTCCTCGCCTCCCAGCCATATCGACTCCTGTTGTGGGAGGGGCAGGGAGGAGGGGGGCAGGAGGAGAGCCAATGGGATAGTGCCCGTCAGGGACCTGGTCCTCAAGGCCCCATCCCTGCGGCCTTCCCCGAGGTCCACGGCATCAAGGCCTCTCTGGCTGGCAGGGGAGCTGGGTTCAGGAGAACTGGGACCACTTGGGGGCTCAGGTAAGGGCAGGGACCAGGCGGCCAGGGGAACACAGGTCCACTTCATCCTCTGCTCAGCCAGCTGGATCCTCCCTGTCCCCTTGGACCCACCCGGGGACTTGGGGTTTTCATGCATCTGATTAGCATAAATTAGCAGCTGCCGGCAGAAGGGAGGAATGCAGCATGCCAGGGGCCCAGTCTTGTTTTTGGAAACCTTATCGAGTTCTGCTGAGGGCTCCCCTTGTTCCCAAGGCCACTGGATGGCGGACTGGTGTTTGTGTACCCAGCAGAGGCCCACCCCAGCCCCTGGTGAGCCCACGGCCCACAGGCTCCAAGGATAACACAGAGGGAAGGCGTGAGATGCTAGGAGGGGGCATGATGCCCCAGGGGAGCCTGGAGCCCGCACACTCCAAACCAGACCCTGACCCCTGGCCCTCACCTGGGCCTCCCTGCATGTGGAGAGAGACCCCCATCTCTCCTGGGCGATGGGGATGCAGAGGGAGGGACCAAATGGCAGGGGAGCAGTGCTCCCTCAGAGCTGCACAGGCTGGGGTTACATCCACACAGCCCTTTCAGCTGGGCACACCAAGCCGGTACCTTGGGGATGAAGCTGGTCTGCCCTGATTTCCAAAGAGAGGGAAGGAGAACTTCCATCCCAAAAGGCCCACTGCATGGCAAGCCTGCAGCTGGGTGCCTACTTCGGCATCAAAGGACCCCAGGGTGGTAGGACAGACGTGAGTGGCTTTCGTCTGCCGAACAGCCCCTCTCTCTGCTTTTGACAACCCTATACCGTGAGAGCGGTTCTTCAGGTGAGCGAAGAGCCTGAGCTCTGGACCCAGACTCAGTTTAAACCCCAGCTGCACCACTCACCAGCTGCATACCTCTCTACCTCAGTTCCTTTCCCTGTAAAATGGGATCGTTGGTATGAGAGTCCAATAAGTTTGTGCATGTAAGGTGCTTAGAACAGTGCTGGCACATGGTATGATGTGTTAGTTGTTAAAAGTGGTTCTGGTGAGACTGCTAACCACAGGACCTCTCCCTCCAACCATAAGGGTAGACATGGGACCTGGATCTGGCCAAGTGGAATGTCTTATATTCAGTTTGCCACAGTCATTGGTCCAGGAATAGACAAGCCCAGCCAATCAGACTTTTTCCCCGGGATTTTATATTTGCATGGTGGTAGAGACACTCTGTTCCCCTGGCTTGGCTAAGCTGGAAAGACACAGCCCAATGCTGCCTGTGACCCCGCCCTCCTGTCCTCACCCATCACATCAAGGAAGTCCGTGGGCAGCGGGAAAGAGTGAGGCCACCACCTAGAGACAGGCAGAGCCAAGAGCGATCCAGAGGTGGACGGAGAAACCAGGAGACACACAGATACTGACAGAGTGACTGGCAGACAGAGAAGGCCACCCCATTATTTCCATCCCTGAGACCTGCCATACCCTTGTACCTCCCAGACTGCGAAAATCCTGAGCAGTCCAAGGTTTTGTTTTGGGGTTTTTTGTTTTTTTTTTTTATCTCTATTGTGCAAATAAGAAAACCGAGGCTCGAGAGGGAGTGTCTCAGTCCATTTGGGCTGCTTTAACAAAATACTGTCGATGGGGTGGCTTGCAAACAACAGAGATTTATTTCTTACAGTTCTGAAGGCTGGAAGTCCAAGATCAAGTGTCTGGTGAGAGCTGGCTTCCTGGTTCATAAACAGCTGTCTTCACGCATGTCCTCACACGGCAGAAGGACAAAGGGAGCTCTCTGGGTCCCGTTTACAAGGGCACTAATCCCATAAGGGCATCTGTCCTCATCACTTCATCACGTCCCAAAGTCCCCACCTACAAATACTGTCACTTTGGGGTTAGTTTTCAACATATGAACTTGAGGGCTTGGGGGCGGGGTGCAGCGCACAAACATTTAGCCCAGAGCATGGACTGACCTTCCCGTGGGGGCTGAGTTAGCGTGCGCCGCAGCCAAAGGCGGACAGCCTAGTCTCAAGAGTTCAAAGATGGCAGGAGACAGGGAGGCAGCCCAGCCTCCTCACAGCGCACCGCAGCCCTCGGTGGGGACAGCTGTCTGGAAGAAGAGAGAGAACCTGAGTCTGAATTCCAGCTCTGCCCTTTTCTGGCCATGTGGGCTTAAAGCAACTCGCTTCCTTTCTCTGAGCCCACTTCCCTCACTTCCGACATGGGGATAACACTCCATACTTTATTATGTTGACATAAAATAAAATGTCACATTGAGAGCAGGCGGCACATATTTAGCACCAGCTAAATGTTCACTTTTCCATTCCCCCAAATACAGCGTCACTCATCACAGCCCCCCAGGCAGCCAAAATGCCTCACCCTTGAAGGGCCTTCCAGGTTCTCCGTGAATCCTCAAGGCCAGGGTGGTAAGTCCGTTTTAGAGATGGGGAAACTGAGGCTCAGCCTGGCTGAACAACATGCCCAAGGTTACACAGCTTGTTGGCGGGACCTCTCAAACTTCAACGAATTTGCCCACCCCGAGTCCCTGCCTCAGGGTTCTTTGCAGTCAGGGGCTGAGGTCCCAGTGGGAGATGTAAGGGTCAGGTAAGCGGGGTGGGACTGATAAGGGGTGACCCCTGAGGGTCCCGCCCAGCTCTCAGGGGCTCCTGAGCTTTGTCCTTTCCACTCCTCCAAGCCTGGACTCTGAGTCCTGGGTCAAGGGCTCCCCCTTCAGGCCATGCAGGGAACCCCAACCCAGGCTGCTGGTAAATCCCAGGGAAGGCACCACATAGGCAGTTTAGGAGCTTAGAGTTCCTCCTACTCCATGTGACGGAGGTGAGGGACTCCACTTCTCTGAGCCTCAGTTTTCTTACCTGCCAAATGGGGATGATAATGATGATGATGATGATGTAATAAATGAAATAATGCTGTGAAGTGCCTGGCACAATGCCCAGACCAGTGGGTTCTCACACTTGTGCACCAGAATTACCCAAAGTGTTTGTTAAAACTAGGTTACTGGGCCCCAGCCCCAGAGTTCCCGATTCAGCGGACCTTAGAAGGGGTCTGAGAATTTGCATTTCTAACAAGTTCTTAGATGATGCTTAAGATGCTGGTTGGGGGAAATAAACGCTAGTTTAAAAATGAAGAGCATTAAGTACATGAAAGGATGCTTAACATTACTAATCATTAGCAAAAAGCAAATCAAAAGCACTTCAATAAGATTCCACTTCACATCCACTCAGATGGCTGCTATCCAGGCAGAAATAGAGGGAGACAGAGACAGAGGGAGGAAGAAAGAGAAAATAACAAGACTTGGCAAGGACATGGAGAAATTAGAACCCTGGGCATTGCTAAGTGCAACTAAAATAGTGCAGCCACAGTAGAAAAATGGTATAGAAATCCCTCAAAAAATCAAACATGGAATTACCATATAATCCAGCAACCAAGTTCTGGGTGTATATCCAAAGGAATGGAAAGCAAGTTTGCTCATAGACATCCGTACGCATAGGTCCACAACAGCTGGAAGGCGGGAGCAGCCCGAGTGTCCATCCACAGATGATGGATAAACAACACGGGATAGACACACACAAGGGACCACTACTCTGCTTTTCAAAGGAAGGAAATGTCCACGTGTACCATCCCCTGGATGGGTCTCAGAGACATGCTAAGATGTACTAAGTGAAGTACGTCAGTCACAAGCGGACAAAGACTGTGTGACTCTGCTTACACGCGGTACCCAGCATGGTCAAAGTCAACACAGAGGCAGGAAGCAAACGGTGGCTGCCAGGGGCTGGGCAGGGGCAGTTAATGGGGACAAAGTCCCAGTTTAGGGAAAAGCTGGAGGGGGGCTGGGGGTGGTGAAGGCTGCACAGAGACCTGAATGCACCTAACACCACTGGACTGGACACTTGACAGGTTTCAAATGTAAACTGCATGCTATGTATATTTTACCATAAAAAAATAAATAAAATATCGCTGGAGCTGAGACCAAAAGGATGGACATTCCTCAGAAAAAGAAAAGAAAAAGAAAAAGAGAACAGTAATTGTGCAGAGGGAACTGTATGAGTCCAGCCTGGGAACGCAGAGCCCCTGGGACGTCCCGGGACAGGGCAGGTCTGAGGCTGGATTTGTCTGCAGCAAACTGATCCCCCCGCCCTGAGCTCAGTCCCTTCATCCCCAACATGGGGACGATCCACTCACCTCACAGAGACAAGCGCCCACCTCAGCTCACCAGAAACAAGAGAAAAATAGCCCAACTAGAACCTTGGTTTCTCGGAGATGGGAATGTTGGTGTTAGGGTTACATTTGGACGCCCAAAAGTTTCCCAGAAATATAGCAACCTCACTTCTACCCATGCCTCCGAGAGGGAAGAAAGCTGCTTCTCCTAGTTCCTGCTGGCCGGGCCAACCCCATCCTGCAGAGAAGACTGGGAGACTAGGGCCTGGACGAACAGTGCTCCAGAACAGCCACCAGAGGGCGCACTGCACCCACAAACGAACCCATCGTGTCTTCTCTGGACAGAGGAAGGGAGGACCGCTGCCCTCGGGCACCTTCCTGGGCAGGGGGCTCCTGATCTCTTGAAAACTCCCTCTGAGTGGAGGATACCCAGAATCATGATTTCAAAGTCACAGAGATGTCCTAGTTTGAAGGGGCCTAGAATGGGGACCTTTTTACAGGTGAGCAGCCGGGAGAGTGGAAGGCATCCCCCATGATCACATGGCAGGTAGCGCAGACAAACGGGAATCCCCCGCACATTCACACCTGCTTCCCTCAGGGCCCCCAGAGAGCTCAGCCCAGACAGAGGCCAGGGACCCAGACAAAACGGAATTGTGGGGAGTGGGTCTCTGGCACTCCCACCACCCTCTGTTCTCCCAGGATGCTGAATCACAAGGATACTGAGGTACAGAGAGGCAGAAACTGCATTCCTCCTGAGCAGGTCAAGGCCCCAAGGTGGGGTCCGGTGAGCACCCTCAGCTCCTCCAGGGCTTATTTGGAGACAGTGCTGTGACGAGCCAGGCAGCCAGGCCACTCTGGTTGCTGGCTCAAAGCCTGGCAGAGCCACTGATGGGGCTGCGGTGGGGAAAGCACTGGGGTCAGCCCATTCCAGGCCCGCAGAGCACAGACGAGCTGAAGGGTCCCTCGGGCCACCTCTGCAGGCAGCAGGACCTGAGAGGAAGAGAGGCAGGAGAGTAAGGAACTAGGAAAATTCTTGAGCAAGTAGAATGAAGAAACTGAGACAGCCGAACAAACTGGCTGAGCAATTCACAGCAAGATACAGAAGGTCAAGAGCAGAAAGCCCCGAGTGTCCAGCCACAGGCAAAACTGGTGCTGGGCCTGGCTCCAGGGTCCCCTTTCCCTCGCTGGCATACTGTCGGTCACGCAGTTTAGACCCCCTGACCCTTCACATTGCTGGTCATTTGGTTGAGACCCCCTGACCTTTCCTCCCTAGAGACAGCATCTGGGCCTCAGTTGTACTTCAACTCCAGGCCCAGAAAAGCAGCAACACCAGACAGGTGACGCCAGGACACGCTGCAATAACGTATGACCCCCCTGCCCTGGCGCTGACCAATCAGTGGAGACCACGATCCTGAAAGGACACACCTGGAGATCTGATGAATATTCTCTTGAGATCCTTGCCTAAGACCTCCCGTAAACCCCCAGCATTCAAAACCCTCAAGACAAAGGACCCAGCCGTCTTTCTCCCTGCCCTCCCTCCCAGGGGCAGCCTGCGCCTTTCCCTTCCCCCTCTCCTTCCCCCACAGGCATGCACCTCCTAACCTCTAAGGGACCCCACAAGACTTGCCACCAGGGGAGCAATGGGCAGTGGCAGCTTGTCCTGGGCTAAACCCCTGACCCTGTCCCCAAGACCCCCTTTTCTCTGACTCTCCATGAGCCACCGCAGGCCTTGGCTCACTTCCTCCCCATAATGCTTCTAGGGACCCAAAGCAGCCCTGCCTGGGCTCTCCTGCTGCTTCTTCCGCCCTTGTCTCACTGTCCCCAGCTTTAATAAACACACTCTCAAAGTCACCTGGACTCATAGTAAAATTTTGTCTGCACACCCACCCACATGCCACTACCGGCCTGCCCGAGGCAGACCCGCTGGGGCCAGGTGCCTTTTGGGGAGCAGAGGGATCAGGAGCTCCATGGGCCTCTGTAGGCTCCCCACCCCTACCAGCTGCTGGCCCCACCTCCCTCTTCAAACCACTGCTGAAAACAGCACCTCCCCTCTGTGGAACAAGAACTTCCAAAGGGCCTCACCCTTCCAGGAATCTGCCCCAATCCATCTGGGAAATCAGTGACAGAGACAGGCGCTGAGGCACTTTGGTGCATCAATTCATTTAATCCTCATATCAGTCTCGCAGCACAGACGTGATCAGTTCATTCCTGTTTTCCATCTGGGGACTCGGAACCAGGACAAGGACAGCCAGTTGCCATCCGCACACTTCGAGCACGCCACGTGCCACCTTCCACGCCTCGGCCACTGCAGCCCAGGAGCTGCGTGCCTGCTGTCTCTAACCCTCCAGGCCACCCTGCCGGGCAGGTGGATTTATGTCCATATTTTACAGATAGGCCCAGAAAACAAGTTATCCTGACACGCAAGCTCTCTAAGCTTCCTGTCACTGCCCAGACCCTGGGTGGCAGAGGCACCTAAAAAGTCCCTTGACTCCCTTGAGTCCCCTGGCTGGACAACCTCGGCAAGGGACATTGTATACATGAAGAGACCTGCCCACAAGAGGCCAGGCAGAAACATGGGCTGCCCACCCCCAACACACACACAGTTTTCTCAGCCCCTCCTCCCTTGCCTTCTGAAACTCCAGAGTTTTGAAGGCTGTCTCATCTTCCTGCCTTCCAGCCAAAGTAGCCAGAGGTGTGTTCTGGCCAAGGAGACCTGGGTGAGTCTGCTAGGAAAGGATGCACTTCCCAAGCAAAAAACAAAGCCTCTCAAGGTGAAGACCTTTGGTCTTTCCACTGTTTTTCTGACTGGAATGCCAATGTGAGTGCTGGAGGTGTGGCCGCCCCTTTGGAACAGTGAGGGCAAAAACTACACAAGTTCAGGACAGTAGAGTGGAGAGAGCCTGTCCCCTGACAATGTGCCAGCTGTACCAACCCTAGATTTCTCATTGTGTGAGAATAATAAACCCCTAGTCCTTTCAACGTGCTAAGTTACCTGTTGGTTGCAGCCTGCCTGGGCTTGCATTCCCATCTGATACAGCGCCGCTCTGAGTAGGGGTTAAGAGTTCCTGCTTAAATTCTTAGCCTACAGATTAGCAGCTGTACGACCTGGAGCAAGTGGTCTGCTTCCTATCTATGGCATGGGCCCGGGGGTAGGGTTGTCGGGAGGTTTAAACTGGATACTGAGCACCTCCACACGCACGTAACCATCAGCTCTTACTAGGGAAGGAGAGAAAGGGCAGCGAGAGAAACAGAGGCGAGACCCCCTCTGCTCAGGAAAAGACATTTGGAAATGAGGTTTGACGGAGGAAGACTGCACAGCAACTCCCGACAGATCATCAGCTCCCCGAGCCCTTGAACCATTGACCCCCCCTCCCCTGAGGTTAAGTGCAAAGCTTAGCAGACTCAACAAACAGGCCCGCCTGGCAAGGGAGCCCTTTCTCAGTCAGGGCTGGCTGCACAGGTAGAGACCGTGGGAAGGACCCCCACCCATCCAGTCCAGCTTTCCAAGGCTCTCCTCTAATACCTGTCACATCCTACTACTTGGAAGTCACTCCTTTAGGTATAAAGGCTCGAAGGAGCTTGGCTCAAAATCTCCAGAGTGGGACCCAGGGTGTGGATCTCTGCACAGCTTTTAGGTGATGGGGCCAGTGCTGAATCACCTCTAGGGACTGCTCCCAAGGCCGCTGTGGGGGTGTAAGTGCCGTGGAACGTGCCCGAGGCCCCTAAGCAGTGGTCGGCCAGGGCTCAAGAGCAGGGCCTTCCCTCATACCACGAGGCCCTGCCCTGCACCAGGCGCTGGTGAGCACACACACCCTCACAGCCTTTAGTCAGCACAAATGGGGGGTATTGTCCCTGAGATGAGAAAAAAAAAGCCCCAAATGAAGTGAAGAACTTGTCCAAGGTTACACAAGCAACACCAAGGAGCTGGGATTCAAACCCAGGCCCCTGTGTTCCAGGTCAAGCCCTGGGCTCTGGCCCCTGCTCCATGGGAAGCTGGCTGTGTAACGTGGACACCACCCCCCACCCAGGGCCTCTATAAGATACAGGTGTTACAAGTCGTGATCTTGCACGGGCCAACCAAGTCAGGCACTGCCTACAGCTGAGCCCCAGACCCACCCTGTACCCATGAACTTACCCCTGCTGGGCCTTCATTTGCTCCTCTGTAAAAGGGGGTGATAATAGTCTCACCTTCACAGGGTTGTGAGGATTAACCGAGTGTATACATGGAAAATGCTCTGACAGGTTTTATCAGGCACATGGTGAATTCTGTCACTACTATGACACTCATCTCAGTCACTCTCGGGTGGTGAGACCCCAGATGGGTCCCTTGCAGGGTGAGAGGCAGGGAGCAGGATTGGGGGTGGCTCAGAGCTGAGCAATGAGATACAGGAGGAAAGTGCTTTCCAACCAATAGTAAGGACGACATCATTGACATCATCGTTACAAAGGTCTGGGGGAGCCCAGCACTCTGGGATCCCTGGCCCTCCGAGGGTCCCACGCAGACCTGGGTGGGTAAATCCCGACTCCTCACTTCCTGGCCTCTCAAAGAGACCCTTTGTCTAGTGGGATTCAGAGGCCAGTGCCGGCCCCACTGGGGCCCCATCAAACCGCAGGGCTGCCACGGGACAAAGGGCTCTCACACGGCCAGAGCGGCCCCGCTCTGCCCGGGACACGCCTGCTGGCCCCCAACTTCCGCGGCCCGGGTGGCCAAGTGGGGCCCAGGCACGCAGCCCGAAGAGATCAGAGGCAGCAGGGGCCAGAGGCCAGGACCCACTGAGCGGACAGGCGAGGGGCCCTAGATAAGGGGGCAGCAGGAAGGCGCTCCACAGGGGGGTCAGAATCAAAGGCTCCTAAAGTTCCTCCTTTGGAGTCAGAGAGCGTTTTAAAAATAAATACATAAAGTGCTCAAAGCCCTCATAGCTTCTCATCACCCTCCCGACTAAATGCCAGCCAGCTGCTCCCCAGCCCCACGGAGCTCTGCCCCCACTGCCGCCTGGGGCTCCCTCCTCCGACTGCTTGATCTCCAGGCCCCGCCTCCCTCGGAGACTCGCTCAGCTGTTCCCTCCGCCACCCTGTCCTCATCCCTAGTTCCCTCCTCTCACTCAGGCTTTGCTCAAAGACCCCTGCGGCTGACCCCAACCCATCTTTGACACTGTCTCCAGTCCCTCCTGTCCCTGTCCCTCTGAAGCCTGCTCGAGCTAGATTTTGTCTCCACTGCTCCAAGTCACCAACTACGCACCTGCTGCTGGGCCCCACAGCCAGGTCCTCGGTTTATGTGACCAGCCAGAGGCATGGACCCAGGGGCAAAGGGCGTCTCCTCTTGACTTTGGGGGCAGCCTCTCTCTGGCCTTTCTCCTGCCTTCTGGCCACTCCTCTGAATGTGGGGTTGTCTCCTGCACCCCCGCTCCCTCCCTAAGTAACCAACCCCACACGGGCTCTGGTTTTAACCAGCTTCTTTCCACTGACAATGCCCCAGAATTCCAAATTCCTGTGCACACCCTGTCCCTCGGAGTCCACGTGGCTGAACAACACACGTCTTAAAGTCAACGAGCTCAGCCCCAACTCCAGGCCACCCCACCCCCACCTGCCCCCCAGCTTGTGCATGTCCGCATATGTCCCCGCTCATCCTCGCCCTCCTGTCCCCAGCATCCCCCTGGGCAGGCCCTGCCCCTTCCCCCCTCACAGCAGAGGCAGAGGCTGAGCCTTTGCATCGCTCCCTCTGCCATCCCCCTGCATGTGCCGGGCCTTCCAACCCCTCTCCCTGCTTCCGCCCGCTTGCAAGGACAAGGCTGGTGAGTGGCTGTCGTGGCCTTGCACAGCCCTCTGCGGCTGCCCTCTGACCTCCACCCCAATCCTCCACCCCTCGCTCCAGCACAGTGGTCTCCTCCCCGTTTCTCCAACATTCCAGGTCCACTCCCCACTCAGAGCCTTTGCACTTGCTGTTACCCCCGCCTGGACCACCTTCTCACAGTTCACTCCCTTCTCTCCTTCCGGTCTCGGCTTAAATGTCACCAGATCAGAGGAACCTGCCCTGGCTGCACTCTATGAAAGCCAGACACATCCACGTCCCCACCAGGACTCCCCGCCTCCCCCCATGACTTTCTCCATGGCTTTTGTCACCCTCTGACATCCTCTCTATCTGCTCCTGCCCCCTCCCAGGCATAGGCTCCGTGAGAACATGACCTTCACCCGTTTGAGTCGATGCCGGCACCTAGAATGGTGCCTGCACATAGGAGGGCTCCAGAAATACCTGCTGAATCAGTGAGTGAATGAACTGAGTGTCAAAGGGCAGGGGTGAGTTTGCCAGGTGGTGGCGGGAAGAGACGCCAGGCAGATGAAGTGGCAGGTGCACGACTGAGACAAAAAGACGTGGCAGTTCCCGGAGGCAGTGAGTGGAGGTGTGCAGGGTGGCTTGTTGAGATCCTGGTCCTCACAGGCATGTGTTCATTCATTCATTCATTCACTCACTCACTCATTCATTCAGTATTTATTACACTTTCTGTGGAGCCTGGCCTTCTGTCCAGCTGGGGGGACAGGGCTGAATCCCGAAGGCGTGGGAGCCACTGAGGAACACAAAGCAGGGCCGGGCAGCACGTCTCGTTGCCGGTCACAGAGCTTCACACCACGGGACCCCAATGCACCCCTGGGCACCAGGGCAGCCCTGCAGAGGCTTGGGGACAGCAAGCCCCCGGAGGTTTCCCCTGGTGAGGCTGCACGGTGACTGAGGCTCCCTGTGAGCCAGCCCGTCCGTCTGTCACCCTCCCACCGCGTGGGCCCCCACAACCTAGGAGGGGGCTCAGCCCTCCCAGGCTAGAAGGACCTCAACTCTTTCATACTCTAGATGTGTCAGCTCTGGCCACCAGAGTAAGGACTTCTTCAAAGTCACATTGTGCATCGGGCACAACTCTTTTGTTTACAAATAATAAGCAGCCAATTCGTGTGGACTTGAAGAAGAAAGACGAGGAGGAGGAGGAGGGTTTGGCTTGCATAACTAGAATATTGAAAGGTAAACATCAGGTACAGTTGGATCCAGGCCTCAAACAATGGCTGGCTCCATGTGGGACACATGCCACGCCTTGAACCAGTCACTGGGCCCGAGGTCCGCAGAACTCTCAATAGCCAAGCCTGGGTATACTATGCCTCCCCCTGGAGAGGGGGTGTGGTGAGGGTCAGTGTCAGCCCCACAGGACACCCCAGGACTGAGAAAGAGGCCAGTGGGATCCCAAAGGAAAATCATAGTGCCAATCCAAGAAAAAGGGGAACAGCAGCAGATGCCCGCTACACCCTGGAACTCAGTGAGAGAAAGCCTGGCCAGAACCCCAGCCACCTGCCTCCACGCCCAGCATCCAGCCCACGTCCCTGAACCACATCAGCAAGATGAACTGGGCGTTGGTGTGGAGGACGGGCAGGGCCGGGGTGGGGGCAGCGGGAGCTGGGGCAGGGGGCAAGTGAAGAGGTCGCCTAGACAAAAGCAATGAGCCCTTGACAGAAACTAATCCATCTTCTAACTCCTTAACCCACTTCCCACTTCAGATTTTGCTGAGGAAAACACCTGTCACTTCTTCAAGATGAATAATACACCAACACCATTATTAATGTATTTTTAAGTGGTATTTAGAATCCACTTCATTCTAAATAAAAGAAATGACATAGATCTCTCTTGACTTGCTTGGACCCCAGAGGAGCTGGCACGAAGCGGCTGCTGAGACGGTGACACGCTCCCCTTTCCCTGGCGTGATGCACGGGGCCAGGCCCGCTGCTCCCGTAAACAACGAGGTCTCAACCCCAAGTGACAGACACCTAATGCCAGGCAGACCAGTAAGGGGACAGCTTTGCCTGCTGCTGGTGGGCGTGTCAGCGCCGTCTCTCTGGAAACTCCTGGGACGCTATCTTATTTCTTGCAGAGGTCCAGATCCTTCGGCCCCTCATCCCACTCCCAGGAAGGCCTCTTGCAGGTGTCACTGGAGATGGGGAAAGAGCTCCAGGTGTGAAGACGTTCATCACGGCGTTGTTCATCACAGAGAATGGAAGCGACATCGATGTCCAAGCCCAGGAAAGTGGCCGTGCAAACTGAGACAGGTCCACTCAGCAAAGTGTTCTCTCTCCATTCAAAAATGTTGCCTCCAGAGATTATTGACTCCAGATGATTTGACTGGAAAAAGCAGAAACTTAAGGAAGCCCCAATCAGAAGGGGGGTTACTTTCAACATCATGGGAATTTCCCAGAATTCAACTGCCAGCTGCAGAGCTGGGCCGCAGAAAACCTGCCAGGTCCTCAAGCAGCATGTACCAGTCATTTATTGCCCCACAGGTAGTGGTTTAAAGCAGTATTTACATCTCAAAGCTTCAGAAGGGCAGGAGGGAGGGGCAGCTTAGCTGGGCGGTTCTGACTCAGGGTCTCTCATGAGGTCGAAGTCCAGATGTCTGCCCAGGTGTCTGTCTTCTACAATGTGACGGGATCTTTGGCTGGAGGACCCACTGTCGGATCGCCCACTGATCACCCGCGGCCGCTGGCTGCAGGCTGCACACGGGCCTCTCCACCGGGCTGCTCGTGACAGGACAGCTGGCCCGGGCACATGACCATGAGCGAAGCTGCAGTCTTTTCTAACTAACCTCAGCAGTGACACCCCATCAGTTCTTCCCCAGCTGAGCGGTCACACAGACCAACCCTGCTGCAGTGTAGGGGGCCACATAAGAACACCAGAAGAACAGATCACAGGGGGCCGCCTTCAGGGCTGGTCAGCACACATGGAAAAATTCATTCCACAGCAATGGTTCCCAAAGCGTATGATTTTTAACATGCAAATCAAGAGGGGTGAACAGAGTCCAAAAGAAAGCCTTTTTCATAGTATAGCATGCCTTCGATTACTCCTAGTGGGTAACAGAGGGCCTGACTGGCCCGACCTGGGGCCGGACACACCTAGCGCATGGGGTGAGGGACACTCTGCGTCCATCTATGCACAGCCAACCACCAGGCCGTGCGATGGTGGCAGGACCAGAGCGCTGGGGTCCAGACACTCATTGGACACGGGCGGCAGGTGTCCAGCGGAAGCCAGAAGCGCTGTCAGGAACCAAAGGAGAAACCCTTCCTAAGAGAACACAGAGGCACAGCAGGGGTTGCAGGTGGACAGGTGTGATGATAGTCCCCTCGAAGCCCATGGGTTACTGGTGGAGCTGGAGGAAGCCGAGGCCTTGCCGGGCAGGTGTGGTTAAGTTGAGCAAGAGTCCGCTCTCTGGACCCTGAGCTCTGCCACTTTAAAAAGCAGGCCCCCAACCCCACACATCCCTGAGAGGGACCAGGCCTGCTCTTTCCGCCCATGTCCAACCAACAGGGTCAGCAGGGTCTGCACTCACAAGTGCCACAGGGTCACTGTGTGACCCTGGGCAGATCCCTACCAAATAAGGACCCACACCCAGCAAAACAACCTGCAAAGGCCTGTCCAGCCCAGACCTTCTTAGTGTCCAATGGCCGGGAACGCCTGGGATGCAGGTGACACCCAGCTCCAGGTGGGATGGAGCCCACGAGATACAAAGGGGCATCCCAAGGAGAGTCCCCACTGGATTGAGGTCCCAGCCCCAGCAAACGGTCACTGATGATCTGAACAGGTGTCCTGGGGAGGCGGGGAGAAAGGCAAGGCTTTGGAGACAGCAACCTGGATTCAAATTCTGCTCTGCTCTCTACCAGCTCTGTGAGCTTAGGCATTTCAGTGCCTGTCTCCAAGTCTCAGTATCTTCATCCACAAAATGGGGGCGATCATATCACTCCATAGGGTTGTGTAGCAGTTAAATAAAATCATTTATCTAAAGCACCTATAAATACTCAATAAATGGTAGTTGCTTTAATTATTGTTTACCGACTTCACCATCAGAAGTGGCATTCAAGTAGCTTCCCCAAGGGACTGAGTCCCAGATTCCAGGGAAGTCCACGTGGAAGTTCTTCCATATACCAGACCACAATCCTTCCTGCTGCTATTACTGGTTGAATTCACAGACCTGGAAGAGGATCAAGGGCAAAACTCAAGGGACACTCAAGTCCTGATGCATGTGACAGAGACTAGAAATGGTCACTTGGAGGGTGGGGACACAAGGAACCCTTGGATCCAGGTGATGGTCACATAGTTGTTTATATGTTTCCCCAAATGGCCAACACATGTCGTGGGCACATGCATGAACACATGTGCCTACCCATGCGCTCAGGTAGCACCTGCCCAGGTGACAGTGCCCACAGATAAGCACCCCCACAGTGGACACTAGCCCACAGTAGCCCACCTGTAGATGTGCCTCCCTGGGCTGAGACACAGATGCGTGTGCAAAGGCACCCTCTCACCCAGCAACCCACACGGAGCCATGTGCCCACCTGAGCACACACGCCTGAGCACCTTCACACACAGTCTCTGTGCATGAGGGGTTTTGCAGCAGGAGGTGCTGGAGAAATATGTAAAATTGACAGCTTCTCTGCTCACATGGGGTCTAGCCAGCTCCTCGCCAGGATTTCCAAAGGGAGGCAACACCCTCACACCTGTGGCTGGGCTGTTGGAGGAGGTCATGGCCTCAGCACAGCTTCAGCAAATTTCTCATCAAGCCAGCAGGTCCTTAGCACAGGCTGTAGCCAGGGTCCTGGGGGGGAGGAGCCTCCTTCCTGGCTTGCCCTCCTGGGCCAAGACTGTGCCAGACTAGCCGTGGGTCGACTACTGGGTGAGTGAAGCCCCAGGAGGCCAAGATGGCGGAAACCCAGTGGGCAGGAGGCCGGACAGAGGGTACTGGGGTCACGGTGGCAGGGTTGCCTGCCATAAGTGAGCTTTGGAGCAGCGGAATCCTGCGTTGTCCCCCAGCTCTGCTGTGTGACCCTGGACACGTTACTTAACCTCTCTGGACCTCAGTTGCCCTCCTATCAAATGAAGATGATAAGATTACCTAATAGGATCATATTACCTGTAGGAGTCCTCGGGTGGGGGATGGAGAGGAGTTAAATGACACCACACATGGCCCTGGGCGGGGTAAGCACTCAGCAGTGTGAGTCATTTTTATCAAGGGCCCCAGGACGGGAACCCGCCCCTAGATATCGGGTAGCCCAGGGATTACAAAGTGATGCCCACAAGCCCCAGAGCAGCCCACAAACAGGCTTTGTTTGGTCCAGCAGTGTCTTTCTTTTTAAATTGTTGCCAACATTTAAAAATCAGATTTCACATCAAAATCCAAATTTTCTGCTTCTCCTGAAAAGTTCAAACATTTGGCAATCCTGGGCCTGCATTCCGCCTCGTAACCACGAGTCTGAGCAGCCACAGCCCAGCTGCCCCCAGTTCCCTGCCCAGCCCCAGGGCACCAGAGTTTGCACCCCTGAGCTGGTCCTGTGCCCTCACCATGCACGTGAGGCAATGGTGCTCTAGAGGGGACAGACACCCACCCAGGGCCACACAGCAAGTCGCTGGCAGAGCGGGAAGGAGGACTCAGTCACCAGACTCCCGGTGCTCCCTGAGCACCCGTGAGATGCTGAGAGAGAGATGGCTGCGGCCCCCAAGCTGCTGAACCGACAGCCCTTACTGGAGAGACAGGCCATCCCTGGGCACGTGACTGACTTCTCTGTGCCCCAGTTTCCTCCTCTGTAAAACGGGATACCAATAGTTCCTTTCTTGGGGTGATTGTGAGGACAAAATGGATTGAGTGAGTGGGGATCTCAGAGCAGCACCTGGCGCAGAGTAGCAGCCACTGGATCATTGGGATCTCCTACTTGGCAAGTGTGACGCAGGCACACGGCCTCACTGATTCCTCAGGCGGCTGGGTGTCACTCTGCTTAGCCCCATCTGACAGGTGATGACACTGAGGCCCAGAAGCGGACAATGCCTCATTTCGTCCTCCCTGAGCTCCTGCGAGCTACATCTCAGGGTCCCTATTTGTCAGGTGAGGACGCTGAGGTTCAGAGGGAGGCAGGCTTGCCCGAGGCCACCCTGCCTGGCAGCCGGGCACAGGCCTGGAACTCCCATCTGAACTCTAAGCCAGGCTGTCTCCACCCAGTCTGTCAGGGGGGAAGAGCACATCCCCTGGCCTTGGTGTGATCAGAGTGGGGACCACTTCCCAGCCCAGGCAGGCCTCTTCCTGGGGCAAAAAGGCTCCCAAGGCCCCATCTCTGGCAACACCAAGCTTCCGGCCCATGGGCAGGAACATGCGCAACATGTACACCCACAGAGATGCCATGCACACACACACACTCCCGTGTGTGCAGCCCAGGGGCAAGAGAAGGTCAGGAGGAAACAGTGCCCTCCACAGATAATGGGCTTCCAGACACCAGGTGGCTGCACAAGGTTCTCCCTGCCCCGCCCCCGACTCTTCATCTCACTGAGGGGTACCGCCCCTCACCCAGGCCAGACAACCCCATCTCTCCTGCACGCCCCACGGCTGATTTGCTATAAAACCTGCCTCCCTCCCACTCCAGTCTCTCTCTTCCTCCTGACTCTGAAGGCAAGAGTCTTTCCTGCTCTCATGTCCCCCCACCACACTGCCACCACCTCATGCTGGAGGACCAAGGCCCAGACAGCTCCTGGGGATGGGGTTGGGGGGAAGGGGGTTCAAACCGGTTTAAAGAAAGACCAGAGTACCAGTACCGTAAAGTCACCAGCCCAGGGCACCTGCTGACGAACACCCTTACACACACACACACACACACACACACACGCAACACACACACACACACACACACACACACACACACACACCCCTCCTAAGTTCCCATTCCAGGGCTATCAGGTTACAGTGACGCGGCTTCAAGACAAAACAGGAAATCCCATGACCGACCCAGCCAGAGCGGGTGAGGGGCTGAGAATCTGAAACCCCCTCTGCTCTCTGAGATCACCCCGCCACACCCCCTCCCCCAAGCTGGAGCTCGGCTGCAAGGGCCCTCCTTGGGGAGGAGCTCACCTCCCCACTCCAGGTGTTGACAGAACCTACTATTGGATTCAGGACCCGGAATTCCTGCTCTGTGCAAGCTCCCTGCCCCATGCAGGGCCTCCCACCTCCCTCGGCGAGGCATGGGTGGATGAGCTCTCAGGGTCCTCCCAGTTTAGACACTCCACCTTTTATGGACATTTGGTTCCCAGACCCAGTGGCTGGGAGTCTCCGTAGTCGAAGGTGCAGTGAGAAGCAAGGCCAGCAGGGGACGCACACACCTCGTTTACGGGAGACAGAGGCACCGGGGCCCTGGCAGGACCCTGAAAACATCGAGTTCCTGCTTGTACCAGTCCCGCTCTGGTTTTGCAGAGATTCACACAGTTGCAGGGCCAGGCCTGCCCCCACCCCTCTCCAGAGTGGCCTTATCTGGACCCTCGGTGCCTACTGCGGATCTCGCCCTAGATGGGGACCAACCTGGTGCGGGGAGGGACGGAGGGAAGAAAGCCAGCTACAAGCGGCCCTTGTCATTTTCCAAAAACAAATAACATGAGGTGGAAACCCCCTGGGGAGGAAATCTTTTTATTTTATTTTTTTTAAATAAAATGCTTACTGAGGTCTAGAAGACTGGGTGGACACTTGTGCCTGGTGTAGTGACAGTGTAAATCCTTACCGAGCTCCTTGGGGGAAGGTAGCAATACCCTCATGTTACAGATGGGGAAACTGAGGCTTAAAGCAGGCAAATCAACTGCTCAAGGTCACCCAGCAATTCAGTGAAGGAAGCAGGATTAGAACTCAAGACTGCTTCACCTTCCATTCTGCTGTTACCAGAACGCCAGCTGTCAGCTTACCCCACCTGAGTCCCCAGCAGGCTCTGGGGGGCCCCCAAGAAGCAGACAAGCACAGACAGGCTGGGAGCAGATGGGCAGCCCTGGTCCAAGTTTCCCATGAATTCTATCCTGGCTCTCGACCCAACCCACATTCCAGAGAGTCTAATTCTGACTCCACTGGTGAAGCTACCACTGTGTCCCAAGCACTTTAGATGTAACACTTCTGGCACTCACCAAAAGCCGATACGAGGCAGACTACCCCAGTCTTCTGGGTGAGGAGAGGGAGATTCCGAGAGTTCAATGATTGCTCAATATCACACAGCTGACAGGTAACGGAGGCAGGATTCGAACCCAGGGCTGCCCATTTCCCATAGCTCTTCCCTGTTACTTAAACTTGCCTTCTCCCATCCTCCAGCCTCTCCTGGCCAAGCCTCAGCTGAGCTCTCATCCTGAAATGTGCTGAGCCCCACCCCCAGACCCCCTGAAACCAGAGTCAAGCCATGGCCCCAAGCCCTGGCTTCAGTTTAGTTTTCTGGGATTCTCATTCAAGGAGGGGAGCTTTGATGCAACCGAAAGGAGGCCCCCTCCTCTCTCCAGAAGCACGTGGGCCCCAGACCCCTGTCCTAAACTGGTCTCTGAATCACAGAGATTCTGGCCACCACCGACTGTCTGCGCTCGGGGGCATCCTTTAACAGCACTGAGTCTCAGCAGTTTCTTGGTCTGTAAAATGAGATATGATCAGGGTCCCAGGGCTGCTCGGGGTGGGGGTGCTTCTGGTACACTCAGGGGCTCCCTGCATGCTAGTTCCCTTCCCTTGAACCTTCCAATGCTAATCTAGAGACCTGGCCATGGGAGTCCTCTCCTCCATCCATCCATTCATTCATTCAGCCGCTGATCCATGCTGGGCTCTGCTGGGAAGGTGGGGCAGCAGAGAGGGCTGGTTAAGATGATTACTCTGCAGAGACCGACTGTGCCACTTCTGTGCTGTACGACCTTGGGCAAGTCACCGCAGCTGTCTGCACTTCCACTTAACTGTCTCTAAAACAGGGATGAATGTGGCGCCAGCCTCCAGGGGTGTTGGGAGAACAGTCAGGCATGCAGGCAGAGCCTTAGCACTGTCCCCACACGTAGTAATAGCTCAGTGGTGGCAGCTATTGGGATATGACTAAGAAGCTTTTGAAGTCTGATGGGAGGAAGGAGCAGCTAATCAAATACTTGTCACACAGTGAGATTGCTGCTAATACTAAGCTGAATGAGGGGCTGGAAGGACACAGCCCTGCCTGGGGAAATCAGGGAAGGCTGCCCAGAGGAGGAGCCATTGTAGGGTAAGTAGGATTTCACCACAAGGATGGGAGAGGAAGGGCATGCCCAGTAGGGGGAACAGCAGTTACGGAAGCTCAGAGGCTCTTGGAGACACAAAGAGATGTTCCGTGAAGAGCTGGTTGTGCCTGTGGAAGTGTGCGACCCGGAGCTGGAGAGAGAAGTGATAATGAACCACCTTTCTGGTCTGTCTGGGGGACTGGGACCCTCTCCCAGGGCAACAAGGGGCAAGAGAGAAACAAGATCCGACTGTGTTTGAGAACAATGATCCAGGCGGCAGGTCTGGGAGGATGGCACAGGGGCAGGACGGGAGGCGCCTGTGGTGGCACAGAGGGAGTGAGGGGAGGGAGAGGGTTGGGGATGATGGCAGAGCAGTGGCCAGACTCTAAGCCTCCAAGGCCTCTGTCAGGAGAAGAGGCTGGTGGGGCGGGGGGAGGGGGTGGCGATGGGGGTGACCCTGACCCCAGTCAGCCAGGACCAGAGCAGAGGCTGGGGGTTGGGGCGGGGGGTGCTTGTTGGAGTTCTGAGAAATTGTTTCCCTCCCCCACACCCTGGCAGCCAAGGTGTTCCATTGTAGCTGCGTCTTTAGCCGCCTGAGGAGAAAGGACCCAGGCACGGAGCAGGAATGGGTCAGCAGAGAGGGGAGGGATACATGACCCTGGGAATGAAGGGCCAGGGTTCAGGACTGAGCACCCAGGGAGGTGGGAAGGGGAAGTAGTTGGGAGAGAGTGAATGCTGGAACCCGCCAGCCTGCTTCAAATCCCAGCCCAGCCTTTTTATGGCTGTGTGAGCTGAGGCCACTTCCTTAACCTCTCTGTGCCCCAAATGGGGATCATCACAGGGCCTACCTGAGACAATGGGCTGTTCTGCGGATTATTAAATAAAGCCTGTCAAGTGTGGGGCACCTGGTGGTCTCAGGGTGGTCCTGCCAGGAGCATCCTCACCTCGTCCCCTTGTCTCTCCGATAAACTCCTGTTTCTCCAGCGGGCTGCAGCTAGGATATCCTGTCCCCTGGTTAGTGATGCTTTTCCTGCCCCCGCCATCCCCTACCATCGGGTGCGGCTCCCTCTTCCGACCCACCACTCAGAGCACTGGACTGACATTGGCCATTTATGGTTTCCACGTTTGCTCCCTTACAAGCCTGGGGACCCCCTGAGTGGGGGGATTGTATCCAAATTCCAGGACCCAACACACTGTGGGCATCAGCTAATAGTGGGCGGCTGATTGAACACACAAGCACCAACAAGCCCTGACATACGCTACAGTTTAGTAAGCACACCTGGAGATGGGCCTCACAGCTGCCCCGTGAAGTAGGGAGCCCGGTAATGCCCACCCTACAGACGAAGACATCGGCATTCAATGCCGAGTGACCCTGCGAGGCCATGCAAGCAAGAAGGGGCAGAGCAGAGAGAACTCGGGTCTGACCTGCCCTCGGTCAGGGTCATAACCACTGCCCGCACTGCCTCACTCCAGAGGTTGGCTCAGGCGCTCCTCCCACCTGCCCCAGACATGCCAGCTCGGTAGCTGACAAAACACAGCGACAGGTAATGACCTCCTCTGCTGGGAAAAGCCACGTAGAACCGGAGAGACTTCACCGCCAACCTGGCTGCCCAGGTTCCTGGCTGCGGACCCGGCGGAGCAGGTTGTAAGTGCGAGTTTAAGTCCCGCACATAGAGCAGGTAGCACCCTGTGGGGCTCCCCACGTGGGAGCTGATGTTTTATTACTGATCTGCACGACAGTCGTGGAAGATGGACACGCCTCCAAGTTACAGGTGAGGAAACGGAGGCTCCAAAATGCCAAAATGATTTGCCCAAGCTCACATATGTAGTAAGTGACAGAGCAGGGGCTCAAACCACGGCTTTCAGTGACAGGCTGCCTTCCCCCGATCACTCTCAAACCAGTTCTCGCCCCTGAAGCATTCTAAGTGTGCCAGGGGCCCATCCTAGAAACCACCTCCGATGTTCCCAGGACACTTGCTGTGTGCCAGTTCTAAGCCCTTTACTTGTTCCCCATTCAATTTCACAACAACCTGAACACGGGTGCTACGATTTTCCCCAATTCGCAGGGGGCAAACTGAGGCACCCGTAGCTTAAGCAATTTCCCCCAAATCACACGCTAGTAAGAGGCTGTGCAGGGACTAGAACACAAGCAGGCTGGCCCGAGCCCAGCTGCGGGTTGGGAGTGAGGTCAGTTTAGGGGTCATTGAAAGACCAGGCCCAAAGTCCGCAGGGTGCAGGAGGGGGAGACCCGGATCCCAGCCAAAAAATCCTCTGGCGTTTCGTTCGTGACTCGTCTGGCACACAGGGAAGGGAACCCAGAGCCCTTGCCTCCCCTTGGGCCTCGGGGCCTGGCCCTCTTCCTTCCCTCTCAAACATCGATCCCCTGGGACTCCTCCTCATCCCTCCCTCCCTCCCTCCCCAGCCTTGCAGACAGCTGAGCAGGAGCTGCCCCTGCTGGCCCAGCCTGGGGGCCTGAAGATGCAGCCCCACCCCGGAGGTTCAGTGCACAATCACCGCGTCTCGAAGGACGCCCTTCAGTAATGAGATGAATGAAAATAACAGCTCATGTCTGTGCGGTGTTGCCAGTAGCCGCTGCTGACAATGCTCACACCATCTTCCTTCCCCCAGATCACT
This sequence comes from Anoura caudifer, assembly GCA_004027475.1. NCBI lineage: Eukaryota > Metazoa > Chordata > Mammalia > Chiroptera > Phyllostomidae > Anoura > Anoura caudifer. The sequence goes on along the minus strand of PVKU01009021.1, from coordinate 28,288 downwards.
CGGGGCAAGTGCTGCTCTCAGCTGCATCCCATGGTCCAGAAACCTGAGGCCCAAAGTCATGCACGATTAAGTGGTGAGCACCCATTTTCTGGAAGTTCCTCTTGCTGAGGGAACGCGGCTGCCATTTATGGAGCCCTGACTCCATTTTAAACCTAATTGCCCTCAGTGAGAATCAAAGAAAGTTAATGAGCTATCTTTTTTCTCTATTAAAAATCCTCGTAGAAATGACTCTTCTCTGCTCATGAAAAAAAAAAGGAGATAAATGATATCCCTGTTCTACCAATGAGGAAACTGAGGCCCAGTGAGGTTGAAAAACTGGTCCAGGTCACACAGCAACAACTGGAAGAGTGAGGATTTGAACCAAGATTCACCTGACTACAAAGACCATCCTTTCGCAGCTGCCCCTGGTGCCAGGGGTTGATCCATCACAGCCGCCCCTTTTCTTGTTTTCGCCTGTAAATAACACTCAAACGAACATCTTTGTACACAGACCTTTGCCACAGTTTACAATCTTTCCCAAGACGGATCCTCAAGTAAGATGACCAGTTCCAGAAGTCTGCACATTATTATGGCTTCTGATCGAAATTTCCAAGCTGCCTTCCAAAGGGTTGCCATTTTGTAGTCCCACCTACAACAGGAAAAAGACACATTTTCGGTGGATTCTTGCCAGTTCTTCTTCTTTTTTTTTAAATCTCCCAAATGTCCAAGATAAAAAAATGCTACATAGAGTGCTGCCGGCATTTTTTATTATTATTATCAACAAAGTTGAGTGCTTTTTAAGGGCTGGAAACTTATCAGGATCTGTATCAGAAGCCACAGGCTCTGGGCAGGTGTGAAGGCCACCAGAGCAGAGAATGTTTCTGGTTGGAGGGCTGAGGAAAGGAAGGCGGGGGCTCTGGAGCTTAGGGACGGGCTCTGGCAGCCCCTCTTTCTGAGGTGCCCTCATCGCTCGGCTGTCAGCTCCCACATCAGCCCCTCAGAGAGGTGCCCCTGACCCACCATCGAGAGGTGCCACCCTCCCCGTGTCTCTCTGGGTGACTTCCTTCACAGCCCCCTGCGCACCTGAAGTGCTCATAGCTTGTTCCCTGGCCTGTTATCTGCCGCTAGTATTGTGAGCCCGTCTAGGACAGGGCTTCTTCATCCGGTGCCTCTATCGCATGCCTAGAACACTGCTTTTTAATGAATTAATTAAACCTTTTTCACTTGCGGGTCATCTGCCAGCCAGCGGTACCATTCGTATCATTATCACGTTGCTGGGGAGGGGGGTGGGGGTAGAACTGGCTGCTTTTCCTGCATCCTCCCCTCCCGGCCCCCTCACCCCCAACACCACTTACAAGGCATGTGCCCACGGCAGACTTTGCTGAGGTCTGTGCACGCGCACCATGCTGCTCAGCCTCTGCTTCCTGGGCGCCAGGGCTCCGGACCCCGTTCCCCGCACTGTGTTGGAACGAGTCCGCTCTCCTCTCTGACCGGCCCCCGCGCACCCACCAGCACCCCTGTCCGCAGGACGGCCATCCACTCCAGGTCCCCTGCAGAGCAGCGGGTCAGGAAACAGGGCCGAGACATTCCAGCATCCATTGTCCCCCTCTCCCTGCCCCACTGGGCTCTGTGCAGCGAAGGAAGTTGTCCAGAATTTTATCTCCCCATGCCTAATACAACCTAACACCACGACCACCCCTTGCGCAGCCGCAGAACCAGCGCGGGAGGTGGTACAGGCTGTCCAGGGTCTTGGTAATGACTTCTCTCTCCGATCCCAACCCCAGTCAGTCTGCAACAACCACCACATCACAGCATTTCCCCCTCAGAGCCTCCCGTGTGAGCAGCAGCCGTCTCCCTGATTCTAAGGGGCCGAGCCTTCTTCCGTCCTGCCAGTTCCCTTGTGGGCAAGGCCCCGGCGGCTCCCTAGAACGCCAAACGCCACCGTGGAGGCTCCACTGCCAACGCCAGCAAAATCACCAGCCAGCACTTGTCAGACACACCCGAGTTAGGATGACAGCCTCCCGGGCCCCAGGGAGACGCGTTCTGTGCGAAACCCTCAAAGGGGTTTCCATGTTCAGAGGGAGAAAAGAGTGTTACCTCTAAAAAACAGGTCGACCTGAATGAGTGGTTAAAACTGCAAGGCAGAGCAAAGGAGTGATTCCTTGCTAATGAGTATTGATTACAGAGAGGAAGCAGGTTAATTGAGTGAGTTGGTAAGCTGGTTGCTAAGGTAACATCTCACTTGGAGTAAAACCCTCACCCCAGTTGAGTGCAGACTGTTGTGCCTGGATGAGGACCAGAGGTGCAGCAGAAGCCTTCCTGCAGCTGGACCAAGAATATGAAATGTTAAAACACTGGCAAGTACCGGAGAAGGGAAGTTTAGTCTTCCCTTAAACCAACACTAATTCCTTTTGCCCAGGAAGATATTTGCCCTTGAGCTTGAGGACTGAAGGCTTTCTCTTCGCAAGAGAGAAACCCGGGGTGCCTCTGAGTGGCGTGTGGGCAGGTCACCAACTCTGCCCAGGAAATAGTGGAAATGAGAGAAAGGAACTCTTTTCCTGAGATTTGAAAGAAAAGTCAAGATTTGTTTGCACAAAAATTGATAACAGTTGGGCTTAGGAGAAAGGTGAGAGTTTATACCACAGGTTTATATTTCTTTACGTTTTGCTCTATGTTAAATCGCAGCAAGTGCTGAAGATAGGCCACCGGGCAACGCTGACATCCCAGCCTAGCAAATATCCAACATCTTGAGGCCCATGCTTTATTTGCTAGTGTTATTCTTTTGGCCTTATTTCCATATCATGAGCTTTTCTTCACCCTGATGACCTCGATTGCTTTTACCCTATGATATCGGCATGTAATTTGATGAGCCACCTGAAATGCTTTTTGAAATGAGATAAGACGACTAAAATCCCGAAGTTCTGCAAGGCGTTGTGATGAATTACATTTTTAATCGAAAAACCAGAGACTGACTTTCAAGGTTTGCAGCCTCCCTCTTAGCCACCCCACTTGGGGAAGGCCTTCCTCATATACCTGTTACATCGTTCTCCCAGTTGCAATTAACTGAACCCCCCACCCCCACCCCGGAGGTAACATCTAAAAAGATAGGACAGACCTCTATTTGCAACTGTCGAGGGAATGAAACTGTCACAGCCTGTGAAACTGTGAGAAAGTCTTCTGTTCTGAATGGGTCACATCTGGCTGTAGCCTCTGTGGGAAGATTTGCAAAAAATAAATAAATAAATAAGGCAGTGAGATAAATCCGTGTGAATTGACACGGACGAGGTGCGATTTAATTATGACGGTCAAAGTCACGCTGGCTCGGAGCGCGGTGAACCGTGAACAGCTGCGCCCCGCTCCCTCTGCGGAGACAGCCAAAGGCAGGGGGGCATCTCCTCTGTGTCAGAATTCCTAAAGCCTGGGCAAGGTTTTAAGTGACTTCAATTGTTTTGATGGTTGCACACACCCCAGCTAGCACCTGGGAGATGAAAACGCCAGATACAGGCCTATCTTTCTTCCTCACAGAAGGGAGTTACGCCATACCTTTTGGAAACGTGCTTTTTTATTCACAGGAGAATACGCCGTGGATGTCCACGTCGGGGAGTTGCCTTCTGCAGCGTCGTGGTACAGGCCCCACGGAAAGCCACCCTGAGAGTGAGCATCTTTCATCCGTTTGTCCGCCTGGTTTTGTGCACGTGAGGGAGAGGCTTTCTGGGTTTGCATTTGAGGGCTTTTGTTTTGGGGTGTGGGGGGGGCTTTTGTTGTTGTTATTATAAACTTCAAAATTATCCTTGTAATTAAGTCGCTGGCATATCCGTGATTATTTCCCCTGAATAAATTCTAAGAAGTGAAATTTCTGGGTCAATCTGTATGCAAATTGTAAAGCTTCTCATAGATATCTCCAAATTGCAGAAAGTTTTTTTAAAATCCAATTTACATCTAGAAACCATGTCTTTAAAAAGATAATTATTTAAATATATAGAGAGCAAAATCAGAAAGTAATATGAGCTAAAACACGAACGTCAAAATCACTCGCAGTTTTACCGCCCACACCTAATGTCTGGTAACTGCTTTGGCATCCACCACCTCGCTCTCTCTCGCCCTGTCTCGCTCTCCGTCTCTTTTTGTCTCTCTCTGAGTCTCAGTCTCTCTGTCTCTTTCTCTCACTCCTCTACCAAATCTATCTATCTATCTATCTATCTATCTGCCTGTTAATCAAGCGATCGCTGTAGCATGCATCCATCTACCTACCTGTCACTTCCTTTCTCTCTCCGTCTCTTTATACATCTATCTCCGCCATGTCTCTGTCTTCTGTCTTACTTGCCCTCTGTCCCACTCTGTCTCCTGTCTGTCCGTCTCTCTCCCTCCCTCCTGTGACTCTGTCTCTCTTTCTCTTTCTTTCTCCCTCTTTTTCTCTCTCTCCACAAAACTGAGGTCATGCCTCACTCCGAGTTCTGTAGTCTGGGCGGCACTAATCATTTCTTACACTTGGGCAGAACCTAGGAGCTGGCAAAGCATTTTCACATGTTATTATCACCCTTTTCCAGGTGAGACCCCAAGGCTCAGAGTGGCCGGTCGTTCCCTGCCCACAGCTGCCTGCTCACAGCTCCTAAGTGTCTCTAGGTCAGGCCTTCCAGGCCCCTTGCTGTCCCAGCCCCTGTCTAAGATCACGCGTGCGCCTGCCAACACACACGCACGCACACATCCATGCCACCCTCCTCAGGGGATGTGTGGCTGCCTGGCAAGCAGCTGGACTAAAACATGGCCGGCCCCTGACCGTCTCTAGGATGCCAAGGGCCCCACTCAGGACCAGGAGTGGGAACAGAGAAGCTGCCAGAAATACCCAGCTGTTTCTCCGCTCCACCTCTGGGCCACAGCTTGCTTCTTTCTTGCCTCTACAGTCTTGCTTCCTCCACTCTGCACCACCTCCTCTTCTCCATGCTCCTCCTCTCCGCTCCCTCTTCACCAGGGCGCTGCCCCTGGCAGGTCTCAGCGCCCAGGTTGCCTCTCCCAAGTACAGTGTGGCTCCTTCCATAAATCAAGTCAACTCGCCAGAATCTACTTAGAACCTTCCAGTGGTTCCCACCACCCTCAGAATAAACCACACTGTGCATCCCAGATTACAAGGCTTTGTGGGATCTGGCTCCTGCCTGCCTCTCCAGCTCGTCCTGGGCCTGCCTCCCCCTCGGTCATGACCTCCAAGCTCCTCCGACCCCTTCCGGCCTCAAGGACACACCACACCCATTTCCACCTCCAGCCGTTGTCCACCCTGTGCCCCGGCCTGGGTCTCTTCTCCCTCCCACGGCTGGCTCTTCTCCATTCAGATCTCTCATCCTTTGTGTCACTCACTCAGGGAGCCTTCCCTGACCACTCGCCCTCTCTAAACAATGTCCCTCCACTACACGCTAGCTCAGCATACTACTTACAACAATGAGTTTTATATTTATTTCCCCCTTTTTTCCCATCTCTCCTCGTAGAGGCTCATAGGGCAGAAACCAGGTCATCCCATAGCAGGTGCTTAATAAAAATTAACCAACCAAATAATAGAGTGGTTAAGAGTGCAACTTCAGCGTCAGGCGAGCCTGAGTCCTCTTCCTGAGCTGCCACCTAGTCACTCCGTGCCCTGGGACAGGCCGGCATCGTCACTGTGAATTGGGAGTCCTGTCCCATAGAGTTGCCGTAAGGCAGTTCTCAGCAAAATACACACGTTAAAAGCGAGATAAATAAGTGCTCAATACACGCAAATACTTTTCAATACATTTCTCGGATGAATAGCCAGCCTTGTAAAGCACGTGTTTGGAGACACGGAATCCGAGGCTTAGGAAAAGGAAGTCATTGTCCGAGTCCAGGTGGCTGACGATGTGAGGCTGGGGTCCCTCCCGGTGTGTCCGACAGCACGCTTGTCAACAGCGTGCCAGTTCCCCAAACAGGGTGTACGTGGGGCCGTGGCACGGAGATGGCAGACTGAACAGACCAGAACTCGAAGAGCAGCAGGGCCAGGGGAGAAAAGGAAGCGAGAATAAGCTCTGTGAGTGGAACGGACCAGGATTCCGGACAGACAGGCAAGCAGTGGCCACAGAAAGACTTGCCCCCAGTTTGCCTAAATATAAGGGAATTTTGGTCTCTGTATCTTGAATTTAATGTGGGACCCTGACCCACCTGAGGGACCCTGCATGCTGGAATCACCACCCCTCTGACCTTGGGAACTCTCCCGTCTCCATCAAGGCGGAAGGGCGGGGACTTAGGTGGCACAGTGACACCAGGGCATCTCCTCAGGATGCTGAGGCCGCAGAGACTATGCATCAGCAGGTGGGCTGGAGTCCAGGCCCATCCTGGAAAAGGCCGCTGTGAGTTTCCATGGAGCCCATCACCATGGTAACCAAACCTCAGCGGCAGGACTCAAGCAGAGCCAGGAAAGACAAGCTCCTTTCTTGTCCATATCCCAGGAGCCTAACCGGAGGGAGCAGAGGAGAGTGGGGACAATCAGGCTTTCTGAGCTCGGATGGGCGTGGGGGCAGGGAAGGGGAGGTCGTCTTCCTGTTCAATGGGCCAGCCATAAACCACCTGGACGTGGCACCCTATTTCACGCCTCTGTGCCTTTGCTCACACTATTCTCTCCCATGGAACGCACCCTCCCATCCTTTCTCCCTTGGTTGCATGCAGTGGTCATTCTAGTAGGGCAGACAGAAGACACAAGATAAATAAGTGTGTGTTAGCTGTAAGTACTGAGGAGAAAAATGAAGCTGGGACAGGGGAATATGGAGTGCGGAGGGGTGTGGGGGGCATTCCAATTCTAAAAAGCCAAGTAGGTGATACTTGAGTTACGTACAACCTGAAGTCGCCAGGCCACACGTCCACCTGGGGGGGGAAAACGTTTCAAGTAGAGGGAACCACATGTGCAAGGGCCCTGGGGCGGGAGTCCAGAATCAGCGTGGCCAGTGTAACTGGAGTGAAGTGAGAGGAAAGGAAAAAGGTGGAGTAAGGTTGGGTGAGGTCAGAGGGGCCCAGGCCTGGGCAGCGAAACTTTTGCGGGTTCTCAGGAGGAACTTGGCTTATGCTCAAGACAGATGGGGAGCCGGGGAAGTGGCCTGACATGACAGATGAAGCCTCCTCAGAGAGGCAAAGCCAGCCCACTGTGGCCCCCCGCATCAGAGAACCAACCAGAATCAGCCCCTTGGCAGGCAAACTCAGAGAGGCCCAGGGGAAGCAGAGCTGAGCACACTCTGTGCCTCTGGCCAGACTCGCCCAGCAGCTCCAAGGAGTCGGGGAGGGGCAGAGGGAGACCAGGAGGGTCACACAGAAGAGCAGATGCTCTTCTGCTCCCTAACCCCCACTATGGGTAGTCTGGTCATAAAAGGGCTGGAAATGAGTCTGGCCCAGGCATCCTGCGTGGGGGCCGGTCTGAGGCTGGGCACGAGCAGGCTCTGAGTGTTAATGTCAGCACAGCCAGCTCCCTTCGACGGGAATAATAGCCCCTCAGGCCTGTAGAGAGGTGTACATCTGTAACGGGCTTCCATTTAAGGAGGGAAAAGGGAGGCCCAGGGAGAGGAAGGGCTTGCCTGTGGCCTCAGAGATAAGTGACGGAGCTGAGGTTTGAACCCAGGGCACTCACACGGGCCAGGCACTGTCCTAAGTACTTTACATCAGATAGTTCATTAAACCCTCACAACAACCCTGTGGGGTGGGTAATAGTATCACTTGTTACTTATATTTGAGTCTAACTGACCCTTAGGACATCAGATAACTTGTCGAGGCTCAAACAGCCAGGAAGGGACGGAGCAGGATTCGAAACAGGCTGCCCGCCTCAGGGTCCTCACTCTTGCTGAAGTCAGAAATGCCCAAACTCATAGACAATCTTTACGAGTTTGAGCCAAACTGATGGCAATTGTCAGGAAGCGACATTTCAACAGATTGAGAAAATGCTTCGGAGGATGGCAGTTTTGCAGCTTATTTTATACATTAGAATAAAAGGAGAAGCACAAGGGGTGGAGGGGTAGGGTTACGTGAGCCCGTCATTGGGAGGTTAAGGAAGCAGAAGAAAAAGCCAAGCGGGGAAATCACTGGGATTACATAGAAAGCAAAACGGAGAGACACAGACTTCTTTTGCATGGGTGGGTACAGGGCAGCTCCCAGTTACAGCACAGAGGTGGTGGGACAGTGAGACAGCGGTGAGGGGTTCTGAGGTCTCCGGGGTGGCAGCTTTCCCTCAGGAATCTGGGAAAAGGAGGTTCCTCTGACATTCCAAGGGTGTGCCATCTTAGATGCAGAAGGACCATAGACGGACTCACGTAAGGCAAAGACTGACCTTTGTCAAGAAAGCTACAGGCTGCAGATGGGACCGCCTGCCCTGACCCCTTTTAGCCCGTACTCTATGTTCCAACCATCCTGTGTCACGTTAGGTCACTGAGATTTGTGCAGCTGCCGCCACGCAGGCCTGCCCTGAGCTCATCGGTTTTGGTATATGGTCCTTTCTGTCCATAGTCTTGACCACAGGGCTAAGGAGAACACATTCATGATGAATTCTTATGAAATAAAGACACTTTCAGTGAGGGGTTAGGGGAAGGAGAATCATCTCACCCCCACCTGTCAGAACCACCGCTGCCCTCCAGTCTGTGCCTCCTTCCACAAAGGCCGGAGCACCAGTGCTGTGCGAGGGGACTCAGCAGGAAGCAAAACAGACGACGGCCCAGCTGCCAGGGTGGTTGCGGGAAACCGCATCTGATCATGCCCCTCCCCTGCACAGGTCCTTTGTGTGGCTCCCCATCATCCCTGGGATCAGGTGCAAACTCCCCACGCAGGTGTCCACATTCCTGGATCCCCTACCCTGTAGAGACCTATCCAGACAGGTCTCTTACCTTTTTGCACCACCCAGGTGGATCCAAATAAGTTATCAGCCCTTCTCCCAACCACACGAGCTCAAAGGTCACTTCCTCTATGAAGCTTCCCTGCCGGAGCCCCGCACACACCTGGCAGAGTGAGTTTTGCCCTCCTCAGGAACCCACCAAAACCCAGGATGTGTGTATCTGCCTCCCTGGCTGGGCTGTGATTCCTGGAGCCCAGGGGACTGAGCCAATGGCAGCACAGAGTCTGTCTGGCACTGAGAGGCACCGATATGTTGTGTTGATAGACGGACCAAGAGATAGGAGGGCGGGGCAGAAGTCCAACCACCTTCAGCATTAACTCATTCCCGTGCCTACACATTTGTTGTTGCTTTCTGGGAGTTCCTCCAGTTTTCTAACCTAAACCCCTCTGCTGTAATTACCAAAGGGTATGCCTATTCTTTCCCAAGTCTGTTCTCTGTGTCTTTCCTTGCCCCAAAGCACAGAACATCCCACCTTTCCCTGGACGGGGTGACATGCCGACAAGAACAGAAGTCTGGTAAGGCACGTCAGGAACAGGCCTGCTCAGGCTCATAGAGGTCTCAAGAACTGAGCCCGGTGCCAGAGTTTTCCAACAACTCGGGAAGAAAGTGCCCCCGAACTGGCGAGGCCAGCCTTGCGGTTTGGAGCACTGAGTCACCTTCTGGCTGCGAGTCAAGGAGCTCTCACTGCACCCTTGTTTGGAGAAGGCGCAGGTCAGCAAGACTGGAGGGAGAGACGGACAGGGAAGCAGAGGTGCAAAGAGGCAAGGAAACGCACTCAGAGATAGAGCGACCTCAGAGCAGAGGCAAAGGGTGGAGAAGGTGTGATGGAGACCCTAGGGGAGACAAGCCCAGAGAGAAGGATCGCGACAAGCGGAGACAGGAACGCAGCGCAGAGAGAGATGAAGAAGGCAGATGCAGAGGCAGAGACACCCAGGGCAGAGGGAGAGGGGGCAAGGCAAAGTGGGATGGGGGCGCGGAGGGCCTAACGGACCCGACCCAGGGCAGACTATCCCAGAGCTCCCCACACCCTTTCCTCCGCAGCCGGTATCCTACCCGCAGACCCGGCCCAGACGTGAACCAAAGAAGAGCCAATGAGCTGCAAGATCTGAGCATTACCTCACCAGAACCCGCTGCCATTGGTTGGCCCAGCCGCCGGGCGGGCTGTTGCTATGACAGCTCTGGCTGGAGCTAGGCAGGAATGGGAGGAGCAGGCTCAGCGGCAACCACTCCAGCCTATGGCGGGACCCAGGGACCCTTATTCAGCCCCAGGGATTCCTGCTCAGCCCCCAGGGGGAAAGCCAAGCTCCCTCAGCCCAAGGACCTAAACTCCTCCAAAGGTGCCCATTCTCTCCCCTGCCACATCCTGGCCCCCTGTCCAGGAAACGAAATACCCATCTATTCACCCCGCAAAGAGCGGTGAGCACCATCCACCGTCCGGGGCCTGCCTGGGTTCTGCAGATACAGCGATAAGTACACCTCCATCCCTCCCTCACAGAATGCCCACTCTGAGCAAGAAACAGTGCAGCAGGGCCTGTGGGAACACAGGGAGGGTCCCTGCTCCACCTGCCCGTCAGGAAGGCTTCTGAGAGAGACAGATGCCCCAGGTGGGACCTGAAGGAGTTAGCCAGATGATGAAGGGTGGGGAAGGTAGGTAGAGGGGACAACCTGCGCAAAATCGGGCAGGTGAGAGAAAGCAAGGAACACTTGGGACACCGTGGCAGGAAATCAGATAGTGGGGGAGAGGGAGGGTTGAAACGGAGGATGAGTTCAGGGTGAGACTGAAAGGGGAAGCGGGAAGAAGGCCCCCAAGAGCTGGAAAGTCATGCCATAGCATCTTGGGCCGTACTCCCAGGCACCTGGAGGGATTTAAGGGGAGGGAGCTATGGTTAGGTTTGTGCTCTGTGGAGGATGGCCTAGGAGACCCATCCATGTAGAGACTGGTGAGGGTTGCGGGGTGGGAGGGGCTAAGGCCCTAAGGTGGAGGTGGGAGGAGCCAAATTCAGAAGGGAGTACAGAGGATGTGGAGCCACAGGTCTGGTGGCTGCCTTACCTGGGAGGCTGGGAGGGTTTTCCTAGCCACCAGACAGGACTGCCACGCCCCTTTCCATGCGACACTGATGTCTTGCATACTTTTGTTTGGAGAGTTATGCTACACTGAAAAGGTGTCTGTCTCTTTCTGTGCCTGCCCCCCC